>CAUYON010070079.1:0-37063 GCA_963573935.1 Arctocebus calabarensis | reverse complement strand
AGTTTATGGGGATAATTCCAGGAAGAAAATGGCCATGTACATTGGATTAAACATTTTTCTGAGGGGAGAGAAAGCGTCACTAATAAGGACAGGTCAGGGCTAGCAATAATGTGCAGAACTGACAAAAATATTGCAAAAATTTGTCAAATTGTGTGTCAAAACCATAGGCTGACTATGAGAAGAATAGCAGACCAAGTAAACATTCATAGAGAAACAGGAAAAACTTGGCCAACAACGCATGGCTCTTGTATCACAACAAGGCACCAGCTCACACAGCACCATTTTTGAGGGAAGTTTTTAGCCAAAAAGTAAGTAACAGTATTTGAACATACTCTCTTCTCAGTTGATCTTGCCTCAGTGACTTTTTTCTTTACCTGAAGATAAAGTAAATATTAAAAGGAAGACATTTTGATGACATTCAGAACATCCACAGTAATATGACAGCTCTGATGGTCATTCCAGAAAGGAGTTCTAAAATTAGTTTGAAAAGTTGATTAGGCTTTGGCATTGGTGCATAGCTTCCCAAGGGGGAATATTTTGAAGGTGAGTGTAGTGATATTCAACCCTGAGATATGTAGTACTTTTTCTAGGATGAGTTTGTAGGCTAATTGTCAAACCTTACAAGACACTCTGATGAAAGGTTGAATTGGGCAAGGAACTGCCTTTCATCATGAGATCACTGGAATCCTCCTCTTTCCTCTTTCTCTTCACTTTCAACACACCTGCATACTGTTGGCTTTGCACCCACAGAGCCAGAGGTGATTTCTCTGCTGTGGAAACAGAAATAGGTTCAGCAGACCTTGGAGGGACCAGAGAGGAAAGTGTTGTCTCTATATGCCCAGGTCAGAAATCAGGCCTCCTTGTAAGCTCTGACTGGGCCATTAACCAATCATCACAGGCCCAAATTAAGGGCAGAGCATCTAGTGCTCCAGGATTTTCACATGTGACTAGTGACCATTTAGTAATGTTTCTCAAGGATGTAGGACAGAGTTTTTGGCCTTGTAACACATGTATCAGGCAGGGAAGGTTTTATAGAAAAGATGAACTCAGTCTGTATCCAAAGGATGAATAGAACCAGATTTTGGAGGTGTCAGTGGTGGGTGGTGTGTAGTTAGGAAAATAACACAGGTGGAAATGCTTAAAACCTGTGCTAGAAATGGTGAGGTGCCTTGCAATGAAAAATGGCCATGCAGAACTGGACTCTGCCATGTGTATCGCCACTGCTCCCAGCTGATCATGCCCTCACTTCCACTTAAACAAAATAGGTTCTCTTGCATTTGATGTAAGGAGAACAGAGGTGTACTCATGAGGATGAAGAAATTCTTTCTCAGTCAAAGAGCAGCTTCTCGGCTCACCTTGGTTCTGCACTGTCTTTTACATTTCATTAGGTCTCCAGATTGAGCTTTTTGCACAGCCAAATGATGAGATGATGTGCTAGGGTGGAAAGGGATTGGGAAAATGAATCAGAAGAAAGTATTATCTACATGAGAAGTCAGAGGAACAAAAGAGCAGCATGTGTAAGAACTGTGGGGTGGGTGGGGTGGGAAGGAGCCATACCTGCTACGGAGACAGAGAAGTGGTGCATTGTGACCGGGTGGGCGGGCAGAGTGGAGGAGAGTAGCCCCAGTGCAGCTGGGAGGCTGGAAAGGAGCAGACTCTGCAAGGCCCTGAAGGTGTGATAGGTGGATAATGAGGGGGAGGCGGGGCCACCAAAGAATAAAGGTTTCATAACGGTGCCAGTTGGAAGCTGGATAACAGAGAATGGATGTGCTCCTGAGGAGGGAGTGGGGGCAGGAGGGAGGGAATGAAAATTATAGGACAGTGGAGACAGGCTGCCACACGGGCGGGGATCAATGCGAGACTTGCTACTTTAGTATTTACTTGTTTTAAAAATAAGACACCAGACTGCCAGTACTTCTAGGAATAGACATGTTAACTGCTGTGTCTTGGTTTACGCTGCTCCTGCAGTGATGAGAATGCTCATCTTTTTATTTGAGCTGGACCTTCAAAAAGTCTCTTCCTCTGAGCACCCTGCCCCAGGTCCACAGGTGAAAAGGATGAGCCTCTCCCACCTGCCAGAGCTCTCGCATCTCTGCAACGGCGTCACCCGACTCTGCTGAGTTTCACATTGGTCTGACACGCATCAGTGTCGCCTCTAGACGAGAAGCTCTCTGAGGGCAGAAACCGTGCTCCAATGACTTTGATACTTCCACAAAGTCGTGAAAAACATGGAAAGGCTGAGTAAAAACGAAAAGGGAGAGTTTTCTGGTGTGTCCTGAGTTTGACACCACAAACGGAAGCGGGGGGAGGCAGTGGATAGTAAGTACGTGGGCTTAGCCGGGGCTGCCCCTATGGACACACATGGTCAGAAGAACATACAGAAAATCCCATTTCTTTGGGTTTGTGTGACACCTTCCAATTTCTTTAGCGTCTGCAGAGAGACGGGTATCAGGGTGGGCCATTCAGCCAGGCTGTCTGGCTGTGTCCTCATGGCCACTCTGCTAGGAGGGGCACATCAGCCCTTTCTTCCACTTCAACTTTCTCTTCTTTCCCAAGGCCCTCTTCATTCTGTGTACCCTGCTTCAGATTTTTCTGTCCTTCCCTTCAGCCTCTGCCCAGGTTCACCAAACATTCAGTACTACCTGGCTCTACCTTGGGTGGAGTGGGGGCTGGCAAAGGATCTTGCAGGCAGAATATCTATCAGGTGAGTAGATTCTCACCAGCTCACACATGTTTGCTGTGTGTCCGTGTGCTAGAAGGATCTATCACCTCTGTTGCTTTGGGTCATATTCTCAAATGGCCCCGGCCTTGGTATATGCCATGTTCCAGGAAGAGGTGGGAGACAAGATAAAACCCACCCTCCTGGGCTTCTGACTTCTGGTTATGACCTAGGCAGTTCTTGTGAGGGAACCTGTCTCTGGTCCTTAGCAGAGATTGCAATATCTTTCCCTTCCGTGTCCATCACGATCTGCAGTTATTTCTATATCTGGAGATGGAGACATTAGCAACGATTCTCCAAAGTCATCAGTGTGTGACCTTGAAAAACCAGTAAGAGGAGTGTCAAGGCTGGTGGGCAGTTAGGAGTGTCAACTTGCCCCCTCCAGACCTTTATCGAGGGTGCCTACAAAGTATCTGATTGAGCAATTTGGTTTTCATTTCTTTTCATCCTGTTTCTTCCTCACCCTCCAGGGAATGAACAAACAACAAAGTAAATGGTCTATGAAGGACAGATGACAACTGTGAGGATTTCACTCGGGAATTTAGTCTGTGTCATCGTGTCTACAGACATTGCTGAGGGTGACCTGGGACTGTGGCTTAAGGGACCTGACATCTGTCCCACAGCACCTTTACTATTAGCTGGGCACCTGAGCTGATCTAAACCTCAAAGATTATCCTTTTCTTGTCTGTTAAATTGGGCTAAGATCTCAGTCTACCCCGTGAGTTTACTGTCCAGGTCAAATACAATGAAAGGATGTGTAATGAAAACATCCAAAGTGATGTTACAGGTATCCCTGACTGAAACCACATGTCTACTTACCCTGCTGTTCAGCTCCCCCTCCCTGGGGGCAGGTTATTATCTGGCAGGATTGCTCCGGTTTCTCTGGGGAGAGGGTGGGACGCCAGACTCCCTCACTCTCAGGAGTGAGCTGCACTGCCCTCTAGTGACAGCGTCCTGTTTGGCGACAGACCCAGAGGTGCCTAACTGGCTGATGATGGGGAGAACAGATCATTATCTTGGCAGCACTGTTTCTGACCAATCCTTTCTGCCTTGCCTCAATGTTCTCCAGCATTTTTGTGTGGGCGGTAATTGCTGCTGCTTTTCTTTAACGTTTTAAGAACCAATAAATATTTGTCAGGTGTCTGTTAGGGATAAGGCCGTGTGCAAGGTGTTGAGACGTCTCTCCTCCCCTGCCCCCTCCTCCTCCTTTTTCTCCCTCCCTCCTTCCTCTTCCCTCCACACTCCTCTCTCTGCTTCCTTTCCCTCATTCCTCTCCTCCCTCTTTCTCCTCCTCTTTCCTCCCTCCTCTGCCCTCTGTTCCCGGGAGGGGC
Organism: Arctocebus calabarensis; assembly: GCA_963573935.1. Taxonomy (NCBI): domain Eukaryota; kingdom Metazoa; phylum Chordata; class Mammalia; order Primates; family Lorisidae; genus Arctocebus; species Arctocebus calabarensis. The sequence continues at coordinate 33,013 of CAUYON010070079.1, read as the reverse complement.
GATTGGCTATCATATTCAAGATGTCAGCCTTCTGGAAACTTCCCAGGCATGATTACTGAGCCCCCTCCTCCCTGTGGGAAGGACTCAACAGGACACAGGTATTACCTGGCAGTCTCCTTTACCCCCGTCAGGGCCTGGCACGGCAGGAATGGAGCAGGCATTCTGGAAAGTTCTACTGAGTGAATAGTTGATTTTACCAGTGCTGTCCCCAGAGAAACCCTGACATTCTGTAATATGTGTACATCTCTTTGAGAATAACTGTAGTGAAGAAGTTAAGAGTTAGACAATTTCTTAAACATTTCTGAGCCTCAGTTTCTCAGGTGGAAATTAGGCCTGAGGGAATACTTTCCTCCCTAAAGGGTTCTGTGAACTAAATGAGAGAATGCGTGTGAAGTGCTTGGGAAAGATGGGCAATCAGGGAGAGGACCCTTTGGGGGCTTGAATCAGTATGAGACATCACAGGGCCCAGCATGGATGAGGTGGCCAGAGTTCTGGGTGAAGGGAGCAGGTGGGGTCAAGGGGCAGAATGTGTCTGCATCGAGGGCAGGTGCTCATTCGTAAGCCAGAAATCTGGGACGGAAGATTTCCATGTATGGTGAGGTCTTAGCTTAAGAGGCTGTGACGCAGAGGTTACAGATACTCTCACCCCTTGGAATAACTGTCTTTCCCAGAAAGGAGCCATCCTGAACTCCTGAGCTCACAAATCCCCAAGGAGTTCAGTGTATGCCCTAGTTAAAGGACTTAGTCATAAGTAGGGTGCGGTGAAAGACAAAGCCTTTCCTTGATTATTTGTTTTGGAGGGCGACAACCAGGATCCTTGAACAACTCGGAAGCCTCAGACCAGGGACCCAGGCAGCCTTCTGGGACACACCCCCCCTTGGGTGGCACTGGGGAGAGCAGCAGCAGGAAAACCCTTCTTCAGTTGCCCTCTCCTTTGGCACCCTCCCTGCCCAGAGAAATGACCCCACTGCCCACCCTCCGTCTCCCTCGCCCCTCTTCCAGGCTTTCAGGGGAGGAGGGGGGTTCCTGAGGCAGCAGCAGCACCACCACCTAAATGTACTTTTCTGCTCTTGTTTCTGAGATGGGAAATTTAAGTAGCAGACCGACAATAAGCAGAAATCAGCAGCAATGATCTACTCCTAAGGAAGGAAACAATTGCTGGATTTAGACACCAGATATCTTGTCTGAGTGTTCTCAGTGCTGTGGTCCAAATTTGACCTTTGCAGCTGGATTGAAAGAGCCCAGTGGGAGGATGGAATGCAGGCACAGTGCCGCCAGGGCAAGGTCTGTGGGCTGAGAACAATGGCCTGGCTCCTTCTCCCTGCAGGGCATTGATATATGTGCTGCCTGTGCAGTGCGCTGGGCACAGGCACAATGGACACCTCCATTCCAAGGCGAGGTCCTGCACTCCCACTCCGTGCTGGAGGACAGTCCACAGCAGAGGACAGGGAGCAGGCTGGCATTGCCACTCCTTGTTTTGGATTGTTTTCATCTCGCTTTCAGTATTTCCACCTCCCCCTAGCAGGTGGGAGGAAGTAGAGAGAATAGTCTGCTCAGGTTTTCTAAAACCTTAGGGAAAGCAACCAGCCTAAAGGATTGCAAAGAGACGAGGGATCATATCTTTGAGAAGGTGGCAAAGCCAGAGTAGTGCTAGAAAATTAATGACTGATCTTGGGGTCTGGAGGACCCTAAATCCATCTACTAAAATCAGGCGCATGTTTGGGTGTTAGACTTGCAAGGTGGGGAATGGGAGAGAGAATGGGAAGGGGAAACTTCACTTTTCTCCTGGACTAGGGCACGAGAAGGCAGATTCCAGGGACAGGAGGAAAGGGCGGCACCAAAGGCAGACCCTTTTACAACCCGAAGCTTTGCCAGGCCAGTCATTTGGGACATTTCTCTGTAAGGTGAGATAGCCTGTAACCCAGGTGAGAATGAAAAGATGGAGAGACCCAGAGGAACTCAGTATCTAGATAGGATGGCAACCGGCCACTGCTGGTATGCTCCACAAATCGCCACATCCCAAAGTGCCCCCAAGAAGTAAGAGGGCATCCCAACATGTGCGTGGGACGGGAGTGGGACTCTCGGAGAAGGCAGTGCTCTGAGATGTCACACCACATGGCTTTGCATGGGCTGCTTCCTCTGCCTGGAATCTGTCTCCCCTTTCCTGTTTAGAGGACATGAACTCAAATAAAATCCTCAGCCCCTCACTGACTGAACGTGTTCCTGAAAGTTTGGTACTTGTCCCTGTGGCCCAGCACAGAATGAAGGACGAGGACAAGTGGTTCGAGGAGAAGGAAAGGAAGTTTATTAATTCGCTGGCAAGTCAGGAGATTGTCAGACTCCTGGTTTAAAGGAGTCTGGCTTACCGACTTGTTGCACCCTCAGTCCTCCAGTTGCAGTTGATATTTTCTTTTTTTTTTCTTTTTGCAGTTTTGGCCGGGCCTAGGTTGAACCTGCCACCCCCGGTATATGGAACCAGCGCTCCTTGAGCCACAGGCACCACCTCCAGGTGCAGTACCAATGTCCTAACGTTGGTTTAAAGTACCACTGTCCTAACAATAAGTGGAAGGACAGAGCTTTTAAAGGGGAGCTTTTCAGCTTTAGGCTGTTTGACTCTGGTTGATGGTTCTGATCCACCTCCTCTCTGACCCTATCTCTGGTGAGGACAGTCTGGTGACTTCTGCCTGGACAATTCCGTTCAGCCATCTCCTATGGCACAAAAAACCCCCAAAGAGGGCGGTGCCTGTGACTCAGTGAGTAGGGTGCTGGCCCTATATTCTGAGGGTGGCAGGTTGAAACCCGGCCCCGGCCAAACTGCAACAAAAAATAGCCGGGTGTTGTGGCGGCCGCCTGTAGTCCCAGCTACTCGGGAGGCTGAGGCAAGAGAATCGCCTAAGCCCAGGAGTTGGAGGTTGCTGTGAGCTGTGATGTCATTGCACTCTACAGTGGGCAACAAAGTGAGACTCTGTCTAAAAACAAACAAAACAAAACAAAACCCCAAAGAACACTGTACCTCTAATTACTGGCCTTGAGCGAGGATGCAGGTTTTAGTTCCCAGAAAGGGTGAGGGAATTTTCAAGAAATGGCTCATAAAACATTTTAACCCTTCCCCAAGCCATTCCCGCTGTTACCAACAGACCCCTCTTGGCCAAGAGGATCTCAGAGAAACCTTAAAACTGAGTGTCCAGCCATTACAGGGTGGGGGGTTGGACGTGCCTTATTATTCCCCTCCCTTACCAATGACTGTCAGGCTTTTCCCTAAACATCTAGTGATCCAGTCCACTGTTCTTCCCTGGTAAGAGACTACTGACCACAGCCTGATTTTGACCAGGTTGTGGAGCAGGAGTGGAGACGGGGTTTTGTGTCCTTATTTCACCTTTTGACATCAGAAAGCTGCCATTTTCTGAACAGACCCATGAAGTGGCACAAAGCTCAACTTTACGAGTGCATGTTTCTCCTATAGCCCGTTAAGTTTGTGTATTTGGCCTTCCTACTCAGCATGAATTCCTATTTCCATTGCCTTTCTCCTGAAGCATGCGTTTCTGGCTTCTCTCTGGGGCTCTGCTTCCCGGACTGTCAGAATGGCCACCCAGAAGCTGCAACGCTTTATGAGAAATAAAGCCCTCTTTTCCAAATTTATGAACCTCATCCTTTCCTTCAGTTAACAAGGATTACTAACTGAGCTTCAAGAGCAACTCAGGTCTTGCTTCCTCTGTGAACCCTTCCATAACAAAATAATCCATTCCCTTCATGGCATTTGGCAATACTTTATTCATACTTCCATTGCATTCAAACTTTTCAATTATTAAAATAATTTGTTTTACTACATTTTGAGTCTTTAAGTATCCAGCACATACCAGCTGGTAATTTATTTGTTCACACTACAATGTAATCCTAGCACTCTGTGAGGCTAAAGTGGGAGAATGCCTTGAGCTCAAGAGTTTGGGGCCAGCCTAAGGAAGAGCATCCCCTGCCTCTCCTAAAAAGAGAAAAATTAGCCAGCTGTTGTAGTAGGCACCTGTAGTCCCAGCTACTGGGGAGGCTGGGGCAGGAGGATTCCTTGAACCCAGGAGTTGAGGTTGCAGTGAGCTGGGCTGATGCCAAGGTGCTCTAGCCTGGACAACAGAATGAGACCCTGTATCGAAAAAGAAAGAAAGAAAAGAAAAGGAAGAAAGAAAAACCAGGAAGGAAAACTGGCAAGTAGCATGAGGGTGAGGTTTGGTAGAACTCAGGACAGCAGCCATCAAGGCAAGACTCGAAGCATGGGGTGAGGTGGAAACAAAGCAAGGAAGTGTTCTCGTCCTACCAAAACTGGGAACCGGGTGGAGTTTTAATGTAAGGATGGGACAAATGGTTGTGGGGACAAGGCAGATGCTCACAGAATACAGCACTGGGCCTGAGAAAGGCGAGGAGCTGAATGAATCTTGCGGACACTGAAAGAAATGATTTTCTAGGCTTCTTAATGGAAGACAGTCCGGGTGTCCAAGTTTGGGACGAAGCTGAGTCTGCTGCTGGAGACATCACTTTGCAGTGGTCTCAGCTGCACCTGGAGGTGGTGCCTGTGGCTCAAGGAGCACTGGTTCCATATACCAGGGGTGGCAGGTTCAAGCTAGGCCCGGCCAAAACTGCAAAAAGAAAAAAAAAAAAGAAAATATCAACTGCAACTGGAGGACTGAGGGTGCAACAAGTCGGTAAGCCAGACTCCTGACCATTACCTTATCCTCAAAAAGGGAACACAGTCATAGATATCCTTGCCTTCCAACCCAGAGCACGGCAACACTAACATCTGATAAATCGCTTGGTGTCTCCATTATCTATTAGTATGTGCAGAACTGGGAAATGAAACTCGTAGCAGAGACACTGATACACCATCTATGCAGGCACTACGTGGGTGAGATTCTGCTTCTAGCCTATGGATTGGAGAAGGCAGATTAGAGCTCAGATATGCAAAACAAAACATGTCTGTGGGTGGTGTTTCATCAACATGAAAACACAAAGTGATATGAAAAAGTCAACTAATCATAAGTCTTAGTAGAAAGACAGCTCCTGTCCTTGTACCCATTTTCAGATTCTCATCTCACAGGAGAGGCTTTCATTCTAAACTTGAGTCCTTGTTGGGTGATGTCAGACAGATCTGAGCCTTGGTTTCTTCATCTATAGAGTGGGAGGAATAATGTGATCAGGACAGCATGGGAATTGGGGGCAGCCTCTGTGGGGTGGAGGTAGCACTCTTTCCCCATTCTGGGCACACAATCCCCCATGCCTTTCCATTGGGCAATACTCATTTTCCTGCCAAGTGTCTCTAACTAGAGCCACCACCTCTGTGTAGAACCTACCTCTGGCCACAAGTCAATTCAATTCAAGTCAATTCACTTCAGTTTTGTGGCCAAATGAACTTACTTTGAATTTGTACTTTAAAAAATTCCTTTTAGGTCTTGGTGTCCATAGCACAGTCGTAACAGTGCCAACCACATACATCTAGTGTGGTGGGTTCAAACCCAGACCAGGCCAGTTAACCAACAATGACAACTGCAACAAAAAAATATAGCCGGGCGTTGTGGTGGGCACCTGTAGTCCCAGCTACTTGGGAGGCTGAGGCAAGAGATTCACTTAAGCCCAGGAGTTTGAGGTTGCTGTGAGCTGCGACACCACAGCACTCTACTGAGGGTGACATAGTGAGACTGTCTCAAAAAAAAATCCTTTTAGATTTCCAGGACACTTTGGATTTTAGAATTGTGGAGAAGGGATTGTGGTATTGTAGTTAGTTGAGGCTAGGCACATTTGAATCATGGATGTCCATCTTCTTTATTGGAATGTGAATTCTTTGAGGCTACGGATGCACACCTCTGGGAGATCCTTCAGTCGACATCTTCAAGTTCAGCATGTCTAAAGCAATACTTAAGTGTGGAGTGAAAAGGTTCATGGTAATGCTGAGCTAGGAAATGAACTTGACATCTTCTTCCCCACCTGCCTCTCCTGTGGCCTTCTCCATCATCCAACCTGGGAGACTGAGCCATGTGCAACTACCATCCTCCCTTACCCTTCCACATCCACAGATCTCCACATCTTACTGATTTTACTTCCTATAGATTTCTTGAATCTTGTCTTGATCCTTTCGTGGTTTGATTTCATCATCTCCTACCTGGATGATAGTAATAACTTCTGAATTGGTCTTTTTTTTCTAGTTTTGTCCCCCTCTTCTGCCTTTTCTCTATGAGCCCCACCCCAGTGTGATTGATTGGTAGTGAAAATCTGAACATGCCACTCTAGTTTAAAATTCTTTCATGACTTCCTATGGCTCGCAGGACCAAATCCAAGCAATATAGCACAGTGTAGGTCTGGCTCAACTCCCTGCACACACATTGCTGTTTCATGCTTCGTGTGCTCTGTCATGCTGGTGCCCTCCCTCTGTTTAGGATAATCTATCCTGTATTTTTTCACCTTCCAAACCCATGTCAAGCTTTATATCATTATGAAGGCTTCTATGGACTGGATGAGAGGGGAAGTCCATCATATCCTATCTCTCTATTGATGAGCCTTTACCACTCAATTTATAATTTTGCTTGAAAATATCTTCTTTACAGCTGTTTCCCAGCTAAAACTGCAAATTGTTTATGAGCCAAAACCATGTCATACTCATCTTTGTAGACTTAGCTCCTAGCACATGATTGAAACTTAATAGAGGCTTAGGAAATGCTGAATGTAGGAAAGATTCAGACATATCTGGACTCATCTGGGAATCTGATGAGGTGAGTTTGTCAGAAGTTTGCATGGAGGCTGAGTAGACCCTGAGAGAAAAACTCAATGTATGTCAACTGATGGAGCTCAGATATAACTGGCCACGTCCTGGTAAACCAGAAGGATTATTTTATAGGAGCCAATATGCAGGAGAAGCCAAGGAGCCTTCTGGGAGAAGGCTTAGAATGAGTACCTTAGAATGTGACCTATCAGGAAAAAGGGTCATTGCAGATGTGATTAGTTAGGCTTAGCTGAGGGCACACTAGAGTAGGGTGGGTTCATAATTCAGTTACAAGACTGGGGTCCTTGTAAAGACGGGAAATTTGGATGCAGATGTGCACAGGTAGAACACCACATGAGCATAAAGGTAGAGCTCGGGATGATGCTTCTATAAGCCAAGGAGCCTCCAAGGAGAAGGCATTCTGAGGCATGAACTTGACCCTGGGGAAGAGACACTGGTTAGAAGAAAAGAGGAAAAAGGAAAGCCTATTACTTAAAGTCACCTATAGCTCAGTGCTAAGAGGGGCTCCCCAGAGGAAAAGAAGATTCTAAGTAAAAGGAGAAAGGTTTGCTTCAGCAGACGCCATATGTATTCGGACACAAACAGCACTGCCGTGGGAGGCCTGTTAACAATGTTCCGTGAAGGAGAAAGAGCCATGTTCAACCCACTCCATCTCATTCTCTAATTGGCCTTACATGGCACCCAGGAGGCTCAGGATGCTGGTCATAGTGTGTGATAGTGTGTGAATCAGTGACTGTCACCAAGAAGAAATACAGAGCTCAGCAGAAAAGCAGGCGAGACCACGATACCTGCAGAGAACCCAAGTAATTCAGAAGACAGCCCCCATGGGCCTGCCAGCTCAGCAGAGCTACAGCGATATCAGTGAGCTGGACTTGCTCAGGGACAGATGTGACAAGCCCCTTGAGGCCCCTTGGGGGCAATTTTGGAGAAGGCTTTACACTTATTTGGTATGTATTGGAGGGGTGAAGCGAAAGAGACATTTGGGTTATTTATTCTTAGTGAGATTGCCAATCTATGTTGATAGGTTGGAAGGCTGAAGAATTAGACCTAACATGTAATTAGTGTATGACTTTTTTCACTTTATATCCTGGCCATTGGCATCCCCATCTGGCCTGAAAAGTGGGTTGGTGGCTGGGGAAGCGTTGAATTGTGTCCCTCCAAAATTGATATGCTGAAGTCTTAACCGTGAGTACTTTAGAATGTGACCTTATTAGGAAAAAGGGTCATTGCAGATGTGATTAGTTAGGCTTAGCTGAGGGCACACTAGAGTAGGGTGGGTTCATAATTCAGTTACAAGACTGGGGTCCTTGTAAAGCGGGAAATTTGGATGCAGACGTGCACAGGTAGAACACCACGTGAGCATAAAGGCAGAGCTCGGGATGATGCTTCTACAAGCCAAGGAAGCCGAATTCTTCAAGCAAAACAGCCAGAAGCTGGTAGAGAAAACAGTGAACAGAATCTCCCTTACAGGAGGAGCCAACCCTGCCGACCTTGACTTCTGATTTCTTGCCTCTGGAACTGTGAGAGTAGATTTCCGTTGTTTCAGCCACCCAGGTTGTGGTACTTTATTATGGTAGCCCTAGCTCAGTAACACACCTCCTCAGGGGTGGCAAAAACTAAACTCTGTGGGTAGGACTGTTGTCCAGGGTGGTGGGGTCGCAGCAGAAATTACAGGGCCAGCCTGCCTCCCCTGCACAGGTGCTGGAGGGGGAGCTCAGCAGCCTTTGGCTCCCAGATCTGCCTTTGCTGCCCTCACATCTAACACCATAAACCCATTGCTGACAGCATGAAATCCTGAATCCTTGTTTTTCCAGTGCCAATCTGGAGTCAGAGTCTGGGGGTGTCCTTCGGGAGTGTGCAAGATGCTGTCTGTGTCAGAATTAGCCAAGAAGCTGTTGTTGCCTGTTTCCCAAAGCACGATCCCACTGCTAGTCCATCTGACAGGTACTTTTGCAAGAAAGGAAAGATGTGTTCCATGCCTTTAACCACCTAGAGACCAGAAAGAGTTGTTTTCCTCACTAACCCATGGAGCCATGCCTTTGGTAAAGCTCGGCAGAGCCCTGAACAGGTTGGAGACCCTTCTGAGAACCTGTCTGCAGTGCCAAATAACTTATTTCAGCACTAAGTTAATTTCCAGGCATACTTCTTCCCCTTTGGGTGCCTGGCTGCAGACATGGGTTTGAGCTGTCAGCAGAAATTGTGACTTGTTGAGTGTGAGAGTGTGAGTGTGTGTGTGTGTGTGTGTGTGTGTGTGTGAGAGAGAGAGAGAGAGAGGAGAGAGATATGGATGGAATGGCTGACCATGTACCTTGATGGCCATCCAAACAAAATAGCCAGTATTTTCAGATTGCCTTGAAAAACATAATGTCTCAAAATCATTGCCAGGGAGATTTTGAACTTTCATTAAGAAAAACAGGAAACGAGAGGATTGTAAAACTCAGGGAAGAAATCTGACATTTTGAGGCCAATGACTGACTCTGTTGGATGCACTAAGAAGGACCCTCAGTATCCTGTGTTTTGGATTAAACAGAGATGAGGTAATACTCTCCTGAGATACCAGGGAATAACTCTTGTGGGCTGACCCGTAGCTCACGTCTGATGCGGTAACCCATCGCCCCCTGCTGGTCAGAGGCTCTCTGCAGCTAACTCTCAGTCTTTCCACCAAGGTCATCTAATGCTGTGTGTCCAGGTGAGATAGTTCTCCTCCATCTCCCAACTGTCTGTTTTTCTATCTCCCCCTCTCCAAATTTCTTAGGAGAGTGGGTCTTTGGTAAGATAGTGTAAAGGAAGAGAGTTTTTACTAGTGTACTCATTGATGTTATAAGAGGTTATCACCATCGGTAGGGCAAAGGGTTCTTTTTTGGTGTAGATGCATTGACCTGAGGAATTGTTTCTTTTCTTTTCTTTTTTGCAGTTTTTGGCTGGGGCTGTGCTTGAACCCGCCACCTCCGGCATGTGGGGCCGGTGCCCTACTCCTTTGAGCCACAGGCGCCATCCGGAATTGTTTCTTATTAATGCACAGACTTAAAGCCTCTTCCTGCAATAATATCAAGTGAGAACCTGGTCCTGGCTGCCCAGTGTCAAGTCGAATAAGACGAGATGCTCGGATCTTAGGGTGAGAACACTTCGGTTTGCAGTGTCTCCCCAGGTGAAATAGGCCCAAGGGAAGGGTGGAGGTGACAGAGAGAGGGAAGTGAGCACAAGTCATTCCTGGCTCCCCAAGGAAGGAGTACCTGTATGATCTGGGAGGCGATTCTTTGGAAAAATCCAGAAATGTTGTGTCCTATCCTCCCGATCTCTGATTAATCACTAGGAAGATTACGTTCTTTCGGGGAGGAGGAACAGAGACTATCGGAATGGCCTTGCAGACAGTGTGGGACATCAGCAAGGGCTCTGAAAGCCCTTCCATTGGAATTCGATCCTGTTTAAACATCTTTGGCTTGAACCAATTCTTTTGTGTTGTAGAGCTACTCGTGTGGAGATGCTGTCTCCATAGAACTGTTCTTCTTTAGCACACTGCATCTGGACTATTAGCTTATCTAGAAATGGGGCTTTCCCTCACTAGTCTCCCCTACTCGCTCGTGAAATAAAATTACCTGCACAGCGATGGAGCAGAATAGTGGCTAAAAATGTGGACGGGCTGGATTATAATCCTAGCTATGTCTCTTACTAGCTCTATGACCCAGGCGAACTACATAATCACACTTTACTTCAGTTCCTCATTTATAAAATGGGGCTGCAGGCTGGGTGTAGTAGCTTGTGCTTGTAATCCCAGCCCTTTGGGAGGCCAAGGTGGGAGGATTGCTTGAGCTCCGGAGTTCGAGTCCAGCCTGAGCAAGAGGGGGACCCCATCTCTACTAAAAATAGAAAATTAGCCAGGCATGCTGGTGTGTGCTAATAGTCTTGACTATTTGAGAGGCCGAGGCAGAAGGATTGCTTGAACCTAGGAGTTTGAAGTTGCTGTGAGAGGCTGATACCAAGGTGCTCTACCCAGGGCGACAGAGTGAGACTGACTCCAAAAAGGGTGGGCAGAGTTTATAAATGATATTTACCCCATTAAGTTATTTTGAAGATTAAGTGAATTAATATATTAAAGAGCTTAGAATAGTTCCTAGGGACATAGTAAGCACTCAGTAGTCACTGTATATCATCATTGTCATCATCATCAATCACTCTAAGATGCCAAAATGTGTCCCCACTAACCACCATCCTACTTGGCTGTGATTGCAAGTGTTCTCGAGAGTGATGAGAGATGTGCCTTGGTGTTGACAGTGTAAGTGTTCACCAGCATCCTGCTCCCTCATATGAACATGGAAGACTCCTGCCTCGACATGGGTGGGGCTGTGTGAGTTCTGATCAATGAAACATGAGCGAATGTGATTTATGTCATCATTTCTGGGATGAGACAGTTTAAAGTCTAAACATGATTCTTTGATTTCTTTTTCTTTGTCACAGCAACTAAGAAGGTCACATGCTATAAAAGCTGCAGCTATAAGGTAGTAGGGCATCATTGGTTGGCCAGGGTCCTCGAGTGACTGCGTGGAGCAGAGCCACACTGACTCTTATTTCATATGTAGCATGAAGAAAAAATAGACTTTTTGTAGTGCAATGTTAATGATATTCCAGAGCTGTTACCATAGCATAGCCAAGCCCAGCGGTTGTCAGTTTGGTCTCAAGTAAGCACCTGAGAATGTTTTTGAAATGCAAATTCTCAGGTGAAACTGAGGGTGGAGACAGCAATCTGGATTTTAACACCCTTTGAGGTCATTTTGCTCCAGTTCAAGTCTGAGAATAATTGCTCTAACTGATCTTGAACGAAACAGATGGCAAAGGTGAGGTCCTGCTCCCTCAGGCCACCAGTGTTTGGGTTTGGGATGATTCGTTCTTCTGTAATCCTTTTCATGGGTAGAGATAGTTAAGCACCAACCACCTCAGATTATTTAACAACAAATATAGCACAGCCCAAGGTATCTACCTAAGTCAACAACCACTTGGAAATAAGTCGAAGTTGTCGCTTTAACCAGGTAAATGCTTTCTAGTTCTTCTCAAGTATGTCTGAACCCATCAGTTTTCTCGCACCCTTCTTCACTCTTATAGCTCCTCTTTACAGCAGGGGAGACAGTCTGGTGCGCCCTGTTTCACCAAGGAGGAGAGCAAGGCTCCCATGACCAGGTTGTTTATGCACAGCACAGAGACAGAGCTTTGCACTGCACACAGCCTGAGTGCTGTGTCTCACATAAGCAATCATTCAGCAAATGGTTATAGAACAATGAAGATACAAAGACATCCGCGGCCTGACAAATTGCTTAAGTGTGTGAGCTTAGCTGGGTTCAGTCTGGTGTCCATTTCTGTGCCAGGATGGGTCCTTTTGGAACCCAGGTGGGGCGTCGGTGGCTAAGGGTGGACACAGGAGTGGCAAAGCAAAGGGATGAGTGGGAACAATTTAATCCAGTCCTTCCTGAGTCCTTCCTCTGTTCTGTCCCAGAGCAGAGAGAGCCCACGGCCAGCAGAGGGCAGTGTTGTCCTAGCAAACATGTTAGTAACTAACATGCAGAGGCGGGAGGCTCTGGCTCACCTAAGCTTTGGAAAATTGAGGGAATTGACTGAGGCTAGAGGGTCTGGTCCTTTTGAAAAATGAAAACAGCAAAGAAGACGGACACATATCAACATACCATTTATATAGGATATGTCCTGTATAATTCTTTTATTTTTTCTGCCTGAAAAAGTTCATAATAAAATGTTGGAAGGAACGAGCAGCAGTAGCACTAACCTGTGCCTGCCTCAGCCCTGCGGCTGGGGAAGCGCCCCCTGCTGGCGCAGACCCACAGCACGGGGACAGGAGCCCTGGCCTTCACCCAGCATCTCGCTCTTGATGCTGGTCACCATCTCACTGCTCAGAGATGTGCTCCCACCAGCTCCCCTCCTTACTGGCTCTCGTTCCTCCCCTGCCTCTTCCTCTCTTTTCTCCCCACACAATCCCCTCTGTCCCCAAATCTAGGTGTGGGTCTCGGTGGGTGACTTATGGGTTGGCAGGGCCAGGTACTGGGTGCCAAGGGGGCAGGTGTGAGAGACTCAATAGATCCCATCCCTTAAGAGTTTACAGTCTTGGAAGACCAACCCACAGAAGCGGACCCTGGAGGAGAAAGGCGGAACAGTCAGTCACAGAACAGAGGCAGGTTTGACTCTCAGTTGCAAACCTTGGCAAGACTCTGTAGTTCTTCAGGACTTTCTTGTCTTGAGCTTTCTCGAATGCACATCTTCCATGTGTCCAAACACCCTGCAAGACTTTCCAAGTTAAAGCCTGTCCCTATAGACAAGAGACAGAGGGCTGGGTTTCTTGATTTGGCTGTGACAGGGCAGCTCAGCTTGTCTCAAAAGTCTCAGACAACCTTCCTCCTGGTAGCCCATGATCCATTTGTCTACCCACCGGATCTGTCCCAAGGCTACATGACCCAAGGGTGAACTAGAGTCATTCTGGCCTCCAGGGACTGCTCTGGCCAGCCACAGAGCCCAGCCTGGCTCCATGTCCCCAGGCACAAGGTTAGCCTTCTGAGAAGGGAGTTGACAAAGAGCTGTTTCCTTCTGCTTTGCTGCCAGGGGGAGCTAGGACGCCCCACCCGGAAGTGGGCGTGGGGAGGTGAGAGGTACCATTAGCCTCCGGGGCTACACTGGCATTAGGAGATTAATGAGCCTTTTTGAACAACAAATGTAGCTTCAGCCAACTGTTGGCAATTAGTTAGAGCAAAGCCATGCTGTGCTCTGGATCTGTCAGCTGGGACCTCCAAAGGCGCAGAACAGCAGGAAGGAGTGGAGGAAGGAGAGAGTGGGAATTCCACCTTCCCCATCCCGAGCAGCTGAGTGGGTCTGCAGTGACCCCGGCCGAGCCTTCTCGTAACCATATAATCTGTCTTCACTGCTGTCACTTTGAGAGACACTGGAGGCAACTAGGGGCCTTGACAGGGCCTCTTCCACCATCCTGCCTCCCTCAGGACCACAGAGCTGGGTTTCTCGACGTTTCACCTGCCCGTGGCTCACCCGGGTACTTTGCTCCCAGGTGACTGACAATTCCGCTGGTCCAGGGAGCTTTTGGACGCCCAAAGCCCACAGTAGAGAGAGGGAGAGAGAGAGAGCGAGAGGAGGGGAGAAGACACACTTCGGAGCCCGGAGCCAGAGCACATTTATTTCATTATGTTGAGATCTTAGTGTTTATTTCTTCATTCGGCAGTGTCCGCTCTGTGTCAGGCAGCTGCATTCACACATATTAGTAGAAATAGCCCGGAGTAGCCTTAGAGATTCCCTCAAGGAGGGAGGAGAGCCTGGGAGAGCAGAGAGGGCACAGCACTGGGCCCCCAGGGTGGGCTCTGCCCTGGAAACCGCTGTTCCTCCCTTCCGGGAAGGCCCTTCCAAAGATGCAACCAGCCCTCTGCCAGGCAGGCAGGGGGCAAAGCCAAGTAATGCTCACATCATCTTCTCTTTAAGGAAGAAAATGCATCTTAAAAGCAGTGGGAGCTAATTTGCTCTTCTACAATCAATCACCCAGTACAGAAAACAAAAACACACTCTAGTAAGCCCAGAATGGCTGCAAGGAGACTCCAGGCAGGCGGGCAGACAGGGGGCTCTGGAGAGGGGATGTTTTTCTCTTCATGGGTTTAATAAATGAATCTTTTTTTTTTTTTTGCGGTTTTTGGCCTAGGCTGGGTTTGAACCCACTACCTCCAGCATATGGGGTCGGCGCCCTACTCCTTTGAGCCACAGGTGCTGCCCTTAATAAATGACTCTTAAGGACATATGGCACATGCATGAATGTGTGTGTGTGTGTGTGTGTGTGAAGGAATAGTCCAGGGCTCACGTTTAACATGGTGCCAACCTTCTTCTAGCTTCCAAGTAGTCTTGACCACTGTCCTGCTTCTTCTTCTTCTTTTTTTTTTTTTGCAGTTTTTGGCTGGGGCTGGGTTTAAACGTGCCACCTCCTCCGGCATATGGGGCTGGTGCTCTACTCTTTTGAACCACAGGTGGGGATCTATCAACTGGGACTTGTTTATGCTTCTACTTCAAGGAATGACATCCAGATACCACCATGGAAACAAGAGTTTAGATTAACCTCTCTCTGTCCTTAAACTCAACAGTAGTGAGGGTCTGTTCCTCCTGAGCTTCAGTTTCCCTGTCTGTAGAATGGGGACGGTCTCCCTCTGCCTTCTCTGTCTTGCACTTGCTGGAGTGAGGAAAAGTGGCAGTGTTACCAACACTGGGGACGGATAGCAGAGGACCCCGACGCTCTGACTGTTTCCTTCTGGGGCTTGGGCTTGGGGTGGGAGCTGCTGACCTCGTCCTTCCCGGTGGCTGTGGGAGAAGTCCCCCCAGGAGTGCTGTGTGGCAGGCGCACTGTCTCAAGCTGCTCCACGATGCGCCCCCGGCCAGTGCCCTTTCTCACTTGCTTTCTTTCCTTCCCTGTCTCGTCTTCCTCTTTCTCTCCCTTTTCTCTTCTCCTCTTCCTCTTACTCCTGTATCCATCATGACCTCATTTTCCAAATTAAAAGTTGGGACATGGCCTGAAAATGGGCTTGAGTACGTGGAATGTGGGTGTTTATGGCACCCTGGGATGCACGACCACTCTAAACACCCCGCTCCGTGCCCTTGCTCCTCTGCCCTGGGCCATAGCTTCATGGCCACAAGACTATCAGTTGGGGTCAATTTGATGCCAAATATCCAGATGTTTAGAAATGTCCAGATGGTGGATTTAATATTTGCAGTTTTGTTTATTCTGGATGCCCTGTGGACACGATTCAGTAGAAACAAATAGATGAATAAATAAAGCAAACCTCCGCAACCCAAGCAGGGAATTGTTTAGCATCTTGTGTTCAAACAAGTGATAGATTGGTTTCCTTTCTTTGTGCTGGCATTATTTTGGCAGCGTGCTGTGCAGACATCACAGAAGCCATCTCTGACTGCACTGAGTATCCTCCTAGGAAAAGACTCTTCCAGGGAAAGAACAGCCTGGCCTGGCTTTCTGGCACCATAAGGTCTGTGTAATACTAAGTGGAGTCCAAGGTCCAAATTCCTATTGTGTCATCCATCCATCCATCCATCCACACACCATCCATCCATCCACACACCATCCATCTATCTACTCAGCTATCCATCTGCTTTTTCCTTTCTTCCATCCTCCCTTTCTCCTTTCCCTCCCTCCTTCCCTCCCCATTTTCCTCCTCTCCTTCCTTTTTCCCTTCTTCCCTCCTTCCAAATGTACCCACACGTCTCCTGCACACCCTGCACTGTGATGAGTACGCTCCTTGCCTGCCAGGACTCACCTTCCCTGGGGAGAGAGACGTGCACACCCATCTCTTCTCAGCTTTGTGTTTCCCCTGGTCCCCAGAGTTGGGACTTTGTCTTTCGGAGTTTACAAAATCCTGGCGAGGGCCACTCCTTTGCGGGAGGCCAATCTCCTTCCCAAACACATAAAAAGAGAAGTAGGCATAAACGTTCGAATGGTGTCCTCTTCTCCCTGTCTCTCCAGAACTCTTAATTGATGTCTCTGTACAGAATAGCAGCCCTCCTGCCACGGACAGCAGCACGCCCCACACAAGGTGGAGGATGTTTCCTCCCTCAGAATGTCCTGTCCTCACATCCCCACCCCAGGTGGGACAGGGAGGCAGAGCCACCTGCTTGTTTTAGTCCTGACTGGGGTCTGGCCTGGTGGTAGAGGGTAACCAGGAGGAGAGAAGCCTCATGGCTTCTGCAGTTTCATTAAACATATCGACAAAGTCCAGGCCTGGTTGGCTGGTGAGACACAGGGAGACAGAGGATGGTGTTGCATTAGAAGATTAATAAACCAATTAAATAAACACTGCAGCAGCCTGGTGGCCCCAGAGGGGCTGGAGGCAAGTTTGACAGTTGCTCTTTTCTGATGATTGCCACAAATTTCCGGAGTAAAGACAGCCTGGGCTTCTCCCATTCCAGAGCGAATACCCCAGGCTGTTGTCCCATCTAATCACTCAGACTGCTCGTCAAGTTGTTTCCTAAGCCCGTAGGTTGGATGTCACGTTTAGCCAACTGGGAAAAAAAGAGCTATTTCCTCTCCTCTAATCTTTAAAAAAGAAAAAGCAGCACTTATTTTTGAGACCACTTATTTTTCCTTGGGATGCACATTGCCGGGAGGAGGGGTACGGGGGAAGGGGATTCAGGGAACCCCAGCAGGCAATGGGCAAAGGCCACCTCCTGCTGAATGACAGTCTTCTGGTGTCTCTGTCCCCTCTGTCAGCGTCACATGCTCCTCCCCAGCTCGGGCTCTCTCAGAATCAAATCACTGTTTGGATTTTTGCGCATGTTACTTGCCTGAGACATTAGTGGTCAGAGCGAGTCTTCATGCAGCGTCCAGTGAAGATCCTGCCTCTGGGAAGCAACAAAGCAAGTCCCCTGTTCAGAGAGTGGCCGTGAGGAGTGAGGCCCTCACTCTTCTCAAGATCACCTGCAGGCACATTTTCTGAAGAGTCCTGTATGTCCCTTTCCTGTTAGCTCCTAGTCCATGGTCCAAAGGCTCCTGCTCAAATACTCATGAGTGAGACAGTGGATGGACAGGTCCCCACGCAAAGGGCAGTGTCAGTTAGGAGCCCTCATCATCAGCAATAGCCAAAAGCATTAAAGACCAAGTCAGGGCTTCTTATCCTGGTGTGGCTATGCCAGGCATGGGGCGCAGGGGTCTGGCATTGATCAGCCCCTAGGCTTGGTTTCCACAGCTGACAGACTGCTCTGATCAGGAGCTTGGGGGTCTGAGGGGACTGGCCAAGTTCCAGGGATTTTAGCTGCTTCATTTGCAAACAAAAAGAAAATAAGGATGGGGGATAGTGATATAGTAAAATCAATTCTGCTCCCTTTATAAGGCTGGCAGAGAAGCAGGGGGAATAATGTACCTTGTGAGTTCTAGATAAACCTGAATATTTACAGTCATCAGGCAGTGCTTTACTTCCTCTCTGGAGCAAAACAGGGAATGAATGGATCAGGCTGACCTGGCACTCAGCAATTGTGATTTTGGCAACGTACTGAAAGGCTGAGCATCATTTAAAATGGGAATGACAATGCTTGAGGGCGACAGTGTGGTCCTTGGCATCGTGATCAGTCTTTGTCACTTGCTGGTTGCTTAACCTTGGACGATTTATTTATCTGCATTTTTCTCATTTTTCTCATCTGCAATATGAGGTTGATATTCCTACCTCACAGGATTGGTTAAAAATTGATTAAGACCATTTATGCACAGTCCCCAGCTCAGTGCCTGGTACGTAGTGAATGCTTAGTGCTGGCATATATAACCCTATATGCTAATAATTTTGATTTTTTAGTTAATAACTGAGATTATACATAAAGCATGCTGTGTAGTATCTAGCACATGGTAGATGTCCTATAAATAAAGGTCTTTGCCTCTTCGCCCTCCTAAATGAACAAACCAGCTTTTGGAAACTCTGGTCCACGGAGGCACTGCTTTTTCTAAGAGAAAGAAATAGCTGTAAGGAACAATCCAAGAAGAGTGTGGTTGGAAAAAACCACCGCACAGGAAGCAGGGGTGGCCTCGGCGTTGAGGACCCTCCGGCTCCCAGCCTCAAAGGCACTCCCCTTTAGTTGCGCTCATACACTCTGAGAGGACCCTGCAAATGCATCTCCTCAAACATCTTTAAGTTACCATCTATGTTTTTCTCCCTATGTTGGAATCATCCCAAAGGCTTTACTTTCAGGGTATTATAAATATTGACTCTTTAAAATGAAACCATTATCACTTGCTAAATGTAGTCGATGGAATGGAAATAACCATAGTTATTTGGTCTCTACCATTGTCAACTTAAAAATCATGTGAACAAGCTATTCCTTTCACATTGGGAGGTTTTCTTTCATTCTCTAACCTTATTAAACTCATTTTTCTATTCTATCCCCCACAGAATTTTATCCAAATGTAGTATGTTTTCATGTTCGATCGTCTTTTTAAGTATGCAGCTCATAGGGAAGTCTCATGTTGCACGTGATCAGAAATTTTCATGTTAATATATTTCTATAAGGTTCTAAATATTCAAAGTAATTCTTGAAGGAGTGATCATTATAATTCTTACAGTATACAAATGACCAAAAATAACACAAATATCACAGAAATTTTGTGTTGTTTAGATAATAAATATTGTTAGAGTAAGAAAGAATACAGCATTGATTGTATTCTTCATTGAAAATGTGGTTTGTTTTTGTAGATATGAACACTGAAGAATCTTGCCTACATGAATTAGGTTAATGGGATTAAGAGGTGCTTTATTATGCTAACTTCATTAATAATTTGAATGCTTTTTGGGGTTCAAGTGCCCCAAATCACCCAGCGATCTATTGAAAATTATTTTTTCCTTCAATCTTGTTGGAGGAGGAAAAGACTTTCTGTGGGATATCTTAAGCATAATTAGAACCATTCACTTTCTAAATTTGTTATTATCCAGAAAGTCTTTTCCAAAATTTATTCAATGACTATTAATTATATCTATTTTTTTTTTACTTAGAGGGATCTTGTCTCATCCAATTTATTAAGAAAGGGTTGGAAAATTAAAATATTGTAAGTTTCAACGTACCTTTTCCAATGTAATTTAAAGAAATAAGATGCATTTATTTTATTCCATGCTTTAAGTATCTTTTTGTCAAACCTGTATAGCTCAGATTCAGCTCTTTCAATTTATGGAAAATGTCTTGTGCATAATATGTTCGGCAAAGCTAGTCTTCCTTGTCAAACCACTCTGCAAATCAGACTTACTTTCTGTAAGAAGAAGTCTGGCTTAAATTTTCAATTCAAATCAACATTATATGTTTTGAGAAATATAAAAACCACTATAAGAAGGATTACTTCTAATCTTGTAGAAAGATTGAAATCATGAAGG
This sequence comes from Arctocebus calabarensis, assembly GCA_963573935.1. Taxonomy (NCBI): domain Eukaryota; kingdom Metazoa; phylum Chordata; class Mammalia; order Primates; family Lorisidae; genus Arctocebus; species Arctocebus calabarensis. The sequence goes on along the minus strand of CAUYON010070079.1, from coordinate 13,360 downwards.
GAATAATATACTGAATTTATGTTATGATGAACTATGAAAACAACAATAAATCTATATGCTGTTTCTCATTACTTTGCTACAATTAAATATTATGTGCAGCCCAAACTGTAAGTTATTTGTAAGACAATAGACATAATAAAAAGTGTAGCTTTTTTCTTTTTTTAGTAATGTGTATGCATGTGCACTGCAAACTTTAGAGTTCACTTTGGAAATAAATGAGAATCTTTTACAGGACACCAAAATAACTCCTTTAATTTCATTAGACATTGATATAAACTCTCCAACTAATTTAATGGAAGAGGAAGGTATATATTACTAAAAATAAATTGGCCCAGTAGCTAGCATTTAATTTTTTGATTAATTGGAAGTGTAGGAAGAACAAATTTTAAATATTTTGTAAGATGACATAGTCTCAGGATTGATTGTAATTGGAATACGTATCTCATTATATCACTTGATAAAAAAGATTTTAAGTACCAGCTGGATAATGCACACTGCATTCAAAAGCAATCACATCGAATTTTTATCTATGGGTTTTATCCAACACAACTTACAAACTTTAGTAAGCCCTGAAAATGTTTCATTTGTGTTTAAAAGAATCAAGTTTACAATTCTGTGCTAGCTGTTGGAAAGTTCCTTCTTTCCTCCTTCCCTCTGTCTGTTTCTCTCTTCTTTCTTTTTTCTTTTTTCCTCCCATCCTGGAATTGGTATTGAGAATAGTTGAAAAGAGTTCCTTCATAATTGCTAAGTCATGGAAGAAACCCAAGTGCCCATTGATCCACGAATGGATTAATAAATTGTGGTACATGTATACTATGGAATACTATGCAGCCGTAAAGAAAGATGGAGACGTTCCCTCTTTCATGTTTACATGGATGGAGCAGGAACATATTCTTCTTAGCAAAGTATCGCAAGAACGAAAGAAAAATTATCCAATGTACTAAGCCCTACTACGAAGCTAATTTATAGCTTTCGTATGAAGGGTATAACCCAACTATAGCACAAGAATTTGGGGAAAGGGGCAATGGTAGTGAGGGGAGAGAGGAGGTTGAGGTGGAGGGAGGGTAATTGGTGGGGCCACACCTACGGTGCATCTTAGAAGGGTACAGGTGAACCTTACTAAGTGCAGAATACAAATGTCTTCATATAATGACTGAGAAAATGCCATAAAGGCTATGTTAATCAGTTTGATGAAAATAGTTCCAATTGTATGTGAAACCAGCACATTGTACCCCTTGATTGCACTATTATACACAGTTATGATTTAATAATGAAGATAATTTAAAAAAATAAAAAATCACTTTCTTAGAAAGTATTTGCTTTCTTGAACGTAAGTGTTTTATGTAATATCCTTGATAAAAAATGCGCAAAATATATTTTGATTTACTGATAGTCAAGAATACTGGTTGATTTGATCTCCGATCTTTCTGCTCTTTCGGTCACCTGTATTGGGTTTTATTATAATTTTACCCTATATCTTTTATCTTCTCACTCTATACCAGTGATTTTCGACTAGTGTGCTCATAAAGCTCATTTTTGAGCTGCAAAAATTATGAAGCTTATTAATCAAATTATTTTCAAAAGAAGTTCAAAGCACAGTAAATGTTATTTTTTTATTATTTTTTGGATTAACATAATTTAATTATGCCATGAAAGTTTAACTAAAAGTTCAAGTGTAACATGAGATAAAAAAGATTGAAAACTTCTTTTACCCTTTCTGTTCTATTAATTTACACTTGTTTCCATATAAATTATCCCCATGTAGCCCCATTTTGGCCTTGTCATGAGCTACTTCCATAATTTAAATTGACATCCAGACATTATACCTGGATGTAAATGCTGGGAGACCTTTGGCCAGTTTCCCTTTAATAGACCTGATGGCCTTTCTTTAATATTTTTCATTGTTTACCATCTAAAGGAAAATGCATATAAATTAAAACTATTATCTATTGTTCCTATGTAATAGGAACTGGATTAGAACTGTAAAAGAACTGGATTACCTTTTTTCAGAAAGATGAAGTCATGTCATTTGAAATGATGAAACATAATGAAGTTTTTAGAGGATCATTTCCAATAAGAAATGTATCTAAACATATATGAACAGAAAAGTTAGGGTAAAAATACATCCTTATGATCTTAGGGGACCAGCATCTTATATGTGTAGATATTTGACTGAAATATCATTATGTAGCATATCATGTATCCTACACTCTCCTATTGCATCAACTTTATAAACTTTTGATCATCTTACTCTCCTCATTCAAATCTTTATCACTAACTCTTGATCTAGCTCTCTTCAAACAAATTGAGGAAAAGAAAAACAAATCAACCCATTTCGTTGAATATGCTATGTCCTCACACGTTAAAAAGGGCACGGCTCTCTCTTGGGTGTTTTTTATGAAAGCAGTAATTTTATTCATCATGGAATTACCACACAAGGACCCCTATTCCACCTTCTGGATTAGTATTTTGAAATATGATTTTGAGAAAGACACAAACATTTGTAGCATATCAAGATCTTAGGATGTTGTTTTCTATTTTTATAAACTGTCAGTTTTTAGCACTACTCTGAGTTTAATTTTTTTTATTCTACTGATGTGAGAATATTTAAATTATGGAATTGCATTTGTGTGTTAAGTTCAAAAGTCTATATTCAAATATCAAATATTTATAGATTTTCTAGACCTGAAAGATAACACTGAGATCATCTGGTTCACCAAACATATTTTACATTGTATATGTAATTGGTTTTCAATTGAATTGGCTTCTCAAATACTTTGGAAGAGCAAAGCATAGATTTTGAAAAGACTACAATATAGAAGCATGGCTGTCACCTGATTCCATTCAGAGTTCATATCTATCAATTAGGAAGAGAATTATAATTGTTACCTGCCTCCATCCAAAAGGGAATGCAGTAAAAAAGAACTGGTACTGGTATAAAATACACACACACACACACACATATATATATAATACATACATATGTATTATATATACACACATATACATATATACATATATAATTTTTCATGAATGAAATATGCGCACATACATATATACATATGTATATATATTTTCATACATATATATTTCATTTTGTATATATATACACACACACACACAAAATGAAATTACTTGAGAAAAAAGGAAAACAGGAGGGAAAGAGAGATATAGATTTGTCTACTTACTTAATTAAGAAATGTGTTAAGTAAGCGCAGTCCTGAATTAAATGTTTGCATGTCTTATAAAGAACCCAGGAACATCCTCTGTAAACAAAGTTGCCCTATTTGCCATGGCCTAAAAACTATAATTTCTTTGTCACACGTTGCAGACTGTTTTATATGCCCCCAAAGTCATATTTTCAATTACTACAAAAACTGTAACACAAAGTAAAAAAAAAAATAGATATTATCATAGTCTTCAGCCTATATGTGATCATTTTTCTCTATTACTTGTACAACAATCTTTACCCTGGTGGCAGAACCCAAATCCTATCTCAACATTACCAAAGTCAGCTGGGAAAAAATACACAAGCTACTATATAAAAGCAAAGAATTCAATTAAGAGATGTTCTCCAATCTCCTGAACATAAGTATTTGTCATGACAATAATTATTATTGCTTGTTTTTATTTATGTCATATATGTAATGATCTTATGAAGAATTCAGGTCTAATTACTAAGTAGACATTAGGAAATTAGTAAGCCAAAGTTTACTTAAAAACATTTTTAATTTACCATACTCCTCAGCAAAACAAGACTTTACCCTCAAATTTTAGTTTTTTGGAGATATTTAGGATCCCAGAGTAATTTATTTGACAGAATTCAAGGTTGAAATTCTTTGATGTATCTCCATAACATACACAACCTCCCTAAAGTAAGAGATCATAGCATAAACAGAAGAGTAAGAAAAAAAATTACAAATTACAATAAAATTGCAATTTCTTTATTTTACAGTCAAATTCCCATGGAAATATTCTTTTTTTATAACTGATATTCAATTAATAAAAACAATGAAACTACAAAAGCTCAGTCATGATAAACATAGTAGAATAGCTTAAGGAGACAGAACAAGGATTGTGTTTATTTAGTAGGAGAGATAGGAAAGGTGAGATGTTTAAGGAGAAAGTTTAAAACAACTATCTTTTTCTTTTTTTTTTTTTAATTAATCATAGCTGTGTACATTAATGCATTTATTGGGTACAATGTGCTGCCTTTATATACAATTTGAAATACTTTCAACAAACTTTCACTGTACTTTCTTAATAATTGTGTTAAGATATTTATACTCCACACCTAATAGATTTGACATGTACCCTTGTAAAACACACCATAGGTGTGGTCCCATCAATTACCTTCTCTCCACCCATCCTCCTCCATCTTCTCCCCTCCCCCTACTCTTTCCCCTTCATCTTGGGCTGTAGTTGGGTTATAGCTTTCATATGGAAGTGTGGGTGATTATACATTGGTTTCATAGTATAGCTGAGTGCTTTGGATACTTTTTCTTCCATTCTTGAGATACTTTACTAAGAAGAATATAACCCAGCTCCATCTGTGTAAACATAAAAGAGGTAAAGTCTCCATCTTTTTTAAGGCTGCATAATATTCTGTGATGTACATATACTACAATTTATTAATCCATTTGTGGGTTGATGAGCACTTGGGCTTCTTCCATGACTTAGCAATTATGAACTGGACTGCAATAAACATTCTAGTACAAATTATAATGTGATTTTTGGTCTTCTGAATATATACCTAGTAGAGGGATGGCAGGATCAAATGACAAGTCTATTTTTAGATCCCTAAGTGATCTCCAAAAATCTTTCTAAAAGGAACATATTAGTTTGCATTTCCACCAGCAGTGCAGAAGTGTTCCTTTTTCTCCACATCCACATCTATAGTTTTGGGATTTTGTTATGTAGGGTACTCTTACTGGAGTTATGAGATATCTCAAAGTGGTTTTGATTTGCATTTCTCTGATGGTTAACAATGATGAGCATTTTTTCACGTGTCTGTAGGCCACGCACCTGTCTTCTTCAGAGAGTTTTCTAATCAGCTTTCTTGCCAACAATGAGATGGGATCACCTGTTCTTTTCATGCTAATACATTTGAGTTCTCTATGGATTCTGGTTATCAAACCTTTGTCAATGACATATTCTGCAAATAACTTCTCCCATTCTGGGAGATGTCTGCTTGCTTTACTTACTGTGTTCTGGCTGTGTAAAAGCTTTTTAGTTTGATCAGTTCCTAGTATTGTACTTTTGGTGTTGCTTCAATTGTCTGGGGGGTCCTCGTCATAAAGCATTCTCCTCAGGCCAATTTCTTCAAGTGTTTGCCCTGCACACTCTCCAAGAATCTTTAGTTTCATGTCTTAAGTTTAATAGTGAGAATCAATTTTTGTTAAGGGTTAAAGGTGTGGGTCACGTTTCAGTCTTCTACAAGTCACCAGTCAATTCACCCAGCACCATTTGTTAAACAGGAAGTCTTTCCTCCACTGAGTGTTTTTGATAGGGTTATCAAAGATCAAATAAGTAGCTGGGTTCATCTCTTGGTTCTATATTCTATTCAATAAATCTACTGCTCTGTTTTTGTGCCAGTACCATGCTGTTTTGATCACTATAGATTTATAGCATAGTCTGAGGTCTGGCAGTATGACTCCTCCTGATATGTTTTTATTTCTGCTAATTGAGTTTTTTAATGATTCCATATAAAACAAAGTATTATTTTTTCCAGGTCTTTAAAATATGACAGTGGTGCTTTAATAGGGACTGCATTAAATTTGTATAGTGCTTAAAAAAATAGCCTTCTATCAAAAGTTTTGCCCAGACTAGGTAGTGTTGACTCACAAGCCTGTAATCTTAGCACTCTCAGACTCTGAGGTAGGTGTATTGGTTAAGCAACTTTTCTCCACTGGAAAAAAAAAAAAACACAGCGTAGGTGTTGTGGTGCCTCTAGACCTGTAGCCCCAGCTACTCTGGTGCTAAGGCAAGCCCAGGACTCTGAGGTTGCTGTGAGCTATGATGGTGCCACAGTACTATACCTGGGTGACAGAGTGAGACTCTGTCTCAAAACAAACAAGGGTATGTGTTGGATCTTTTAGTATAGAGTACAAATGTCTTAACACAATAACCAAGTAAAGGAGATGAGGTATATATTAACCAGTATGATGTAAGTGTTCCTAATTCTGTTTGAAATCAGCACATTGTACCCCATAAATGCATTAATCTATACATGATCTATGTGTTTATGATTTAATAAAAAATAAAAAAGGAAAAAAATAAAAACAAACCAAAAAAAAGAAGAAGAAAGAAAGAAAAGTTTAGCCTGGGCTATATAGAAATCTCCTTCTAAATTTGTTATAGAGATAATATCAATCCAATATCAACTTTTTCCAAATACTAATTGAACAATTATAATATCCAAAAGTTACTAGGTATAAAGTATGAATATATAAATTTAAAACAAAATTTAAATTTAAAATAAAATGATTTACATCTTTAAAAGTAATGCTACTAAAGCATGTTTTTTTGTTTTTTTTTTGAAACAGAGTCTCAAGCTGTCAGCCTGGATAGAGTGCTGTAGAATCACAGCTCACAGAAACCTCCAATTCCTGGGCTCAAGCAAGTTTCCTGCCTCCGCCTCTCAAGTAGCTGGAACTACAGGTACCCACCACAATGCCCAGCCATTTTTTGGTTGTAGCCGTCATTGTTATTTGGTGGGCCTGGGCTGGATTTGAACCCACCAGCTCAGGTGTACGTGGCTGGTGCCTTAGCCCGTTGAGCCACAGGCGCCGAGCCTGCATGTTTTATCTTTATTCATCTCCTGTTCTATCCTTAAAACTTAATTCTACATTTAATTTTACCTCATAATTTTTGTTTAATATGGCTTTCTTATCTGGATTAAGAAAGAGTAAATGTCTTAAAAGAAGCACAAGAATTATCAAAAGCAATAGTGGAAATAGAGTCAAATAAAGAATTGCAAGGACTTGGCAAAATTCTGCTAAAAAGAACCTGGATTTTTTTTTTTTTTTTTTTTTTTTAGACAGAGCCTCAAGCTGTCAACCTGGATAGAGTGCTGTGGCATCACAGCTCACAGCAACTTCCAATTCCTGGGCTCAAGCGAGTCTCTCCTGCCTCTGCCTTCCAAGTAGCTGGGACTACAGGCGCCCGCCACAACAAATGGCACCCAGCCATTTTTTGGTTGCAATCGTCATTGTTGTTTGGTGGGCCCTGGGGCTGGATTCGAACCCACCAACTCAGGTGTACGTGGCTGGCGCCTTAGCCCGCTGAGCCACAGGCGCCAAGCCAAGAACCTGGATTTTAAAATGTGAACCATTGCTCACAGAAGAGGGAGAAAATACATATTTAATGTTTTATCACATATCTGAAAGTGCAAGAATGCCAATATTTTAGGTTTTCTACCTGAGAAGGAGATTTCACAGGTACTTTTGCTGCCTCAGTGTTTTCTGCCAGGGATTATTCTATTTTATTTTATTTTATTTTTTGAATACTGTCTTTTCACCTCTTAATAGTTATCTTTTTAAAATAAATTGAGATTAACAGGAACAGGAGGATAAACACCATGAGGTTACATGGTTGGTATTTGTAAGGTAAAGCCCCAGTTGTTGTTTCCTTCTGAAATAGATATTTTTAATTATGGTGAAGTTGAGTCCAAAAATGTAGCTCCAGAACTTGGTCCAGTGACAGTAATGAGAGCGTTCAAGAAGCTTGCTTGTGGTAGGTGGGTTGCCGCATGGCCACAGTCTTCGTGGGTTTAGCGTCAGATCATTCCACTTGGGTCGTTCATGGACTTTCTCAACAGTTGTGCACCCTCCTGTTGCTTTGCTTCAGAGCACATGCTTTTAAGATGCTTGTTCTTTAAGATGTTCATCTGTCCCTGTGTTCATTTGACTTTTAAGGGTAAGCTTGGATTCTGATCAGGAAGAAAAGAAATCTGACTTTGTGGTGAGGTTAATGTTCTTTCTATTGATATCATCCATCAGTAGTGAAGTAGAAGGCATCTGACCAGTGACTGTAAGGCTTGTGAACATGGGCAATGGGGTAAAATACAGCAGCATCCACAGCAGGGGGTAGGAGCAGCTCTGCCACCAGAAAGGTCCAGAATTACTTTAAGTACTTAATGTATGTCTAGGAAATACAGAAGACATGAAGAATCCATTACACAATCTTGAATCTATGTGTAAAGAAACAGAAGTAATAAATCAGATTACATTAAGATCTTCATGATACTGAAAATGAACTGATTCTATTTCATTGAATCAAACCAAAATTAGCTCTGTAAGTCTCATGTCATAGCAGAAGCTTTAAACAGACCTCCACACATTCACATAGTCTGTCAGTATTTTCTCTTTTTTGGTTAAGTTTCCCCTGCAAATTTTGCCAAATTGTGATAAAGATTTTTGGTAAATGGGGGAGAGGCAATGAGGACAGAGAAAAACTCTTGAAATACCAAGTGTTCTGAAAAATTTTAACAATCAATTTATAGAACCTGTATGTTTCACAGTTATCATAGGCTTCATCATTGAGCAGATACGGTAAGAATATTTTAACATTTAAAAATGTAAACTTTTATGCAGTTATAAGGTCTAGAAGGAAACAAAAATTATATGGATGGTTCTCCTGGACACATCTAAGAATGTTTGCATCCTGTTGAAATGAAAACTTTGCAAAATAAGTTATAGACTATTCTGGTAGTTATATAAAGTTCCAAACTCTTCTTAATGACTTCAAATGAAAATCCATTCATGGAACATTATAATCTGAATCTGATTGGCAATCCCATACCATTCCCATAATAAGGATGAACAATGTGCCATCGATATCAACACTAACATGAATTAGTGATTTGACCACTTAATAAAGTTTAATGTTTGCCATACTCAGATCAAAAATTATACTATATTGCTAAAATGTTCTATAGAAAGTATAATGCTTTCAATTATGAAGATGTCAAATTATAACTCTATATACAATAATAATTTATTTATAATAGAGCTATAGAATATGGCACTCAGTTGCACAACTTTTATATATGCAGTTTAAAAAACTTTAGTTGTATGTTTTTAGTTGTATTATTTTTCAGCAAAAGTCTAGAATTCTGATGGGAGTTTTCTTTTTCCTTTTTTTCCCCCAATAGATAGCTTATGTAATTCGATCAATGAGAAAGTTCATTTTGGTTTGTTTGTTTTTGGATGCAATTATATTATTATATCCCCATTTTTATGTTTATCATAATATATCTATAACCCATATGTCACTGTCTTTAACAACTTTTATTTATTAGCTTCAGGAAACTAATATTTCCTCAGTTGTTTTTCCCATTTCACTAATCAGTTTTTTTTTTTTCTCATTTCAAACTTGGTCCTCTCATGTAACCAAACTCTATATATTTGAGACTTTGAAAAGACAAGTTTGTATTCTGTATACTATGTTCTTAGAGTATCTTATCCAATTTTGTGGATTTAAATCCCATCTATATGTAAGGATGACTGGAAGCCAATACATCTAAATGCGTATCCTATGTAAAATCTTCTTTTAGACATAAAATTGAGCATTTGAGTTTTAGTATGTTCAGAATGGTACTCTGAACCATTGTACCATTCATGTACTCTGAAACAGGTACCTTATCCTGCTTCACCCAAACGGATCCTTTTCATGGTGGACAATTGAAATTTAAATAACATACATCCTCTTACACCAGATCTACTGAGTATACATACCTGGTTTTTGATGTTACATTCATTTGTTGATTTTTTTCTCTTTTCATTTACTTGTATCTTCTGTCTATATCACTAATGTAGCAGCATCCATTTGTTCAAAATGACTCAACCATTGACTATCATTGATTGGCCAGAATAACAAAATTAGGTAGTGAGTCCCTTCCCCATATTTTGGAGCAATTTAATTTTTTTCCCAAATACAAACATATACAGACATGAACAATAAAAGTGAGTTAAGCTAACAGATAAACATGGCACTTCAGTGCCTGGTTACATTGGGCATTAAACTCTGTATACATTTGTTTCATCCCCAAAATGAATTCACTCAATTATTAAGGCATTTCATGAGTTTCCAAAACATTCTTCTAATAAACTCCTTAATTATTTCCATCTCTTTTCAGTCTGATTATGCCACTCTCAACAAACCAGGTAATACAAATTGCAATTTGCATAGATAATGGTTAGCATATATATGTAATTAGAAACATAAGTTTATGCTTACTTAGTTACTAATGAAATGAGAAATCCAAACTTTACAGAGTTATCTTAATGGCATTTTTCACATACAATACTTTAGCAATGAAAAGAAAAAAGAAAAAAAAAAGAATAGGTTGGATAAGAACAGATGCCCACACAATATTAGAAGTGCAAATGATTTATTAGGGCCAAAAAGTACTTCTGAAAGATAAAAATGGAGGGAGTAGAAATAAGCAGGAAAAACATTCAGCCCTCAGATGCAAATTTGACACCTGATGAGAATGAAGGAAAGGATGGAGAATTGAATGGTAAGAACTCTCGCCTATATAGCAACCGTGAAGAAATCTTGGCCATGGCCTCTGGAAATTGAGAGCGAAGATTGACCATTAAGGAAATCTTGTATCCGGTAGAATATAGCCCATATTTACAATCACTGCTATATTCAATCTCTGCCTGGCAGGGATCCGAATAAAGCTCTGCTATGATGTGAACTTTCTAGCAAATCTTATAATCAAAAAGCTGGAGGCTCTCAGGTAACTAACTACGCACTTTACCTCTTGTTTTCTCTTGATATGTGATCACATCATACATCACAGTGCTACGTTACTGGACAAACATATATGTCAATAATCCTCTACAATTGATTAATTTTAAAATCTAGAATAGTTTATTGCAGAAAAAATCGTAAGACTCTAATAACATATAGGTCAAACATATGAAAGGAGAGTTTTAAGATACGATTTTATGATTTCACAAAAATATGTAAGAACAAATGCATGCATTCTGAGAAAAATGAAAGGAGTAAAATGGCCCCTACTTGGAAAAAATTTAAGTTGTGCTTATTTCACCTCATTAAAGTGTATTATTACCATCAGCTGCCAAACTGCTAATGGGCAGGCATTATGGAGCATGCTGAGAACTTCGTCAGGAATTCTCAGATGGAGGGTTTAGGTGAGCAAAAACTCTATCATTTAAGAGGAGAAGAGGCTTTTATACATTTTCAAAGATGTAAAAAGTTATTTTAAATGTGCTTTCCGAAATTGAAAATAGTGAAATGAAATTTTATGTAATATGAGAGATATGCAAAATCCTAAGATATATGCATATAAGTTAAATATTTTAAGATAAAAGTTTGTAACATGTTTGTTTAACCACAAAATATGAGCACAGTTGCTACTTTTCATAAGCAAAATATACTTCTTCCATCTTTAAGCCAATTCATCAAACTTCCCTGATGATCATATTATTATTGTGTCTCAAAAATAACTCATGTTAGCCAGTAGAATATCTTGTACATGTCCAAGTAAGAGAAAAACTCAAATCAATTCAAGATGGGGGGAGGCAGGGGAACTAGAAGAGGGCGGGATGAGGGGGAGGATGAGAAGGGTAAAAGGAAGTGTGTGCTGACATTTAATGGGCGCAATGTTAGGGAGTTTGATACACCTCTTGGGGTCAGGACACAATTATAAGAAGGACTCTATCTGAAAAATGCAAACATTTAACCTAATTCTTTGTACCCTCAAATTAACCTGAAAAAATACATAAAATAGCTCATGTTCAAACAGTAGTGCTCTGTTCTACTGTATACAATCTTCTATTTTTATTAAAGCTGTCTTTTTAAATGTATTCATCTTATGAATATTTATTAAGCTCTTTCATTTTACCTGAATTTTTTATAGACATTGTGTACACAGAAATTCACAGAACAGATTAAATTATGGCTTTTATGAGATTTAAATTTTAGTGTGTGGAGGCAGTCAATAAGTAAATAAATGAGTACACTACATAATGTTTTATATAGTGCTTTACAAAAAAAATAAGCCAGAGAAGACAGTACCTGATGGGGATATAACTAATTTCTATAAGGTGGTCATAGATTTTCTTTTTAAAAAAGCAATATTTGAGCACAAACATACAGGAGGGGAATAAATGAATTATGTGTATATCTGAAGAGTATTCCAAGTGAATCTATTGCAAATGTGAAGCAAGTGTAATGATGTACCAGAGGACAGAAAAAGGACTGAGGAGTATTCAATAAGGGAGAAGGAAAAGCAGTGGAGAAAAGTCTTTTGAAACCAAATGAAGAAGGACAGAGTAGTCAACTTGTTCAAAGCTGCTGGCAGGCAAAATTATGAGAGCAAGAAGAATGTATGATCAAATTTAGCCATAGAAAGGTTATACGTGCCCTTGATGGAAGATGTTTTTAGAAAAGTGGTTTTGATAACAACCTGGATGAATGGAATTCTATAGAGCTCAGGAATGGAGCTGGAAAGTGTGGGCAGAGAAAACACTCTTGAATCCTTGCCAAAAGGAAAAGCAGAGAAATGGTTCATGCAGGAATGTGGCCAGATTATACATGTATTTTACATGTACATATGTGTAGAATTGACTGTATATGTGCATGGAATTACAGAACTAATTTATGATGGGGGTGATCCAATAGAAAGAAAGGCCTTAATGGGAGAAAAATGATGATGCAAGAGAAAAGAGAAAATGTATTAAATCAATGTTCCAGAGAATGCAGGCAGAGATGGAATTTAGACAAAAAAGGCAGACAGTACATACATGAAAGAAACAGTGTAGTTGTGGTAATCAATGCACCTGGGTTTATAAAGGAGGTAGGAGTTCCCTTTTGATATTTTCTATTTTTTAATAATTTTATTGAATCATAATTGTGTACATTGGTGCAATCATAGGGCACAATGTGCTTCACATACAATCAGAAATATTTTGATCGTGTGTTACACATAGACTTCATGACATTTTCTTGATCACTATGTAAAGACATTGATACTCTACCTTTATTAAGTTTCACCAGTACCCTGCTAAGATGCACCGTAGGTGTGATCCCACTAATTGCCCTCCCTCCACCCATTCTCCAACACCCCTCCCTTCCCTTTCTCTTTTCCCTGTATTCTTGTGCTATAATTGGGTTTTAGCCTTCATATGAAAGCTATAAATTAGCTTCCTATTAGGCTTGAGTACATTGGATACTTTTTCTTCCATTCTTGAGATACTTTGCTAAGAAGAATATGTTCCAGCTCCATCCATGTAAACACAAAAGAGGTAAAGTCACCATCTTTCTTTAAGGCTGCATAGTATTCCATGGTATACATGTACCACAATTTATTAATCCATTCGTGGGT
>CAUYON010070076.1:0-15099 GCA_963573935.1 Arctocebus calabarensis | reverse complement strand
ATAAATTTTCCTCTTAGAACTGCTTTTGCAGTATCCCACAGGTTTTGGTAGCTTGTGTCTTCATTGTTGTTGTGCTCAAGGAAGTTAATGATTTCCTGTTTTATTTCTTCCTGCACCCAACTATCATTCAACAGAAGGTTGTTTAGTTGCCATGCCTTTGTGTGGGGTTGAACGTTTTTGTTGGAGTTGAGTTCTACCTTTAGTGCCTTGTAGTCTGAGAAAATACAAGGTAAAATTTCAATACTTTTGATTCTGTTGAGGTTTGTTTTGTGTCCTAGGATATGATCAATTTTGGAGAATGTTCCATGGGCCGATGAGAAGAATGTATATTCTTTGTTCTCATCGGTGGGATGGAGAGTTCTATATGTTTTTAGAAGCAGGAACTTCTATTGACACTATTTTTTATTTTTATTTTTTTATTTATCTATTTTTGAGACAGAGCCTCAAGCTGTTGTCCTGGGTAGGGTGCCATGACATCACAGCTCACAGCAACCTCCTACTCCTGGGCTTAAGTGATTCTCCTCCCAAGCAGCTGGGACTACAGGTGCCCACCACAGTGCCCAGCTATTTTTTGGTTGTAGTTGTCATTGTTATTTGGCAAGCCCGGGCTGGATTCGAACCTGCCAGTTCTGGTGTATATGGCTGGCGCCTTAGCTGCTTGAGCTACAGGAGCTGAGCCTTGATGCTATTTTTAAATCAATATTTATGCCATAAATTAATGTCAGTAATAGCTTCCAGGATCTATGATTACCCTTATCCATATAAATCATTTGCTGAAACAACTTACTTAGCTTACTAGGATTTCGTAAGATAATGAAGTAAGATAGCCTTTATAGCTCTTTATATTGACTAATAACTAGATTGAAATACCTCTTTTATGGATATAGTCTTCACTTATGTCTTATTTTATGCTACTTTTGACATTTAATGATAGGATATTTAGCTAACCAAAAGTCAGTGACAAGTTTTTTTATCTAGTAAAGCCTTGATTTGTTTTCACTTGATTAAATGAATTGTGTGGTTTCGAACATAGAAATCTGGCTTCAGCCCTAGAGAATACTTTTGAGCCAAATGCATTTTAAAACCATTTGGAAGTTATATATCAATTTTCCTTGTCCTGTGTGCTATGTCATGGAGTAGAAACACTTCCCATCTGCAGCTGTGTCTGGTGTGAAAAGCACAGTGGGTGAAGTTAGGCAGGTCACTGCACCCTGTCCCAGAGAGGCTTCTCTAGACCAGGGTTAGGAGCTAGTGTGACTTAGAGCTTTTTTATTATCTGAAAGTACAATATTATGGGGAAAGTGGCATTTAGTGATTAAAAGAGCAGCCTGGGATATACTTTGGGTGTGTGAGGCTTGCCCCATGCCTCTGCTGGCAAGTGGGGGTCAAGCTAAAGAGCATGAGGGTTTTCTGTATTATTAATAATCCATTTTCTAATCTTCCTCTTTTCTTTAACATACTCAAAATTTTTAGAGTGAGATTTCTCCTTTTTTTCCTTTCTTTTAAGAACTGTAGAAGCTTTAGCTTAAATATATGACAACTAGGAGGACAAATTCTCAGTCATGAAGTTTCATGCTAGAAGACTTTAATTTGTTATTCCAGTAAAAAGTTAATGTTTTCATTCTGGCAGGAAGAAGTAGTCAAAATTCCAGAAAGTACTGTAGCCAGATGTTTGTCATTGCTCCCACATGAATATCCTAAATATGGCAAATAAACTGCCTTAGAATTTATTTTGGTCTGACCTCAGAAGAAACAGTTAGTAATTCAACATCTGAAATTTGGGGATAATGTAGGTTTTATACAAAAGCTTTTATGTGTTTCTAGGATACATAGTTATTATGTGACTGTGCCTTAGCTTCTAAAACCTATTATTTTGCCTCAGAAAGTTGGTCTACTTCTTTCACCCTCTGCCCAGGAATGTGGTAGGGTGGTGCAGAGACGTGGACATTGTTATTCTTAGTTACCCAATTATGATATTAGTGCTCCCAGGGCCAGCTCTGCCATACCCTAACACTTACAGAAGCAAGACTGGTATATTACAGTCCATGTTAGACTATAAGGTAATAGTGACTGATGAAAAAGTTAGACTAGCAAATGGGAAAGAATAGGGAACTATCATTCTGTTGATCCATACTAGGAAAAATCCCATGACCACAGTTTCTTAACAGAGAATAACAAAGTTATTTCAGGCCAGGCTTTGTGGCTTATTCCTGTAATCCTAGCACTCTGGGAGGCCAAGGTGAGTGGATTGCTTGAGCTTAGGAGTTCAAGACCAGCCTGAGCAAAAGTGAGACCCTGTCTCTACTAAGAGTAGAAAAAATAGCTGGGCATTGTGGCAGGTGCCTGTAGTCCTAGCTACTCGGGAGGCTGAGGCAAAAGGATCACTTGAGCCTAGGAGTTTGAGGTTACTGTGAGCTATGACAACACCATGACACTCTATCCAGGGCAACAAAGTGAGACTATGTCTCAAAAAAGAAAAAAAGGTTTTTCAGGGTCTGAGCAGAGGATCATAGAAATAAAATTTGCCAGTTGGATTACCTTGACTTTTTTTTTTTTTTTTTTTTTTTTAGACAGTCTCCCTATGTCACCCTGGGTAGACTGCTATGGCATCACAGCTCACAGCAACCACAAAATCTTGGGCTTAAGCGATTCTCTTGCCTTAGCCTCCCAAGTAGCTGGGACTACAGTTGCCCACTATAATGCCCAGCTATTTTCTTGTTGCAGTTGTCATTGTTGGTTTAGCTGGTCTGGGCGGGTTTGAACCCGCCACCCTTAGTGCATGTGTCTGGCGCCGTAACCACTGTGCTACACAAGAAGTTAGGCTAGGCACGGTGGCTGACGCCTGTTATCCCAACCCTCTGGGAGGCTGAGGTGGATGGATTGCCTGAGCTCACTAATTCAAGACCAGCGTGAGCCAGAGTTAGACCTTATCTCTAAAAATAGCCAGGCTTTGTGATGGGCACCTGTAGTCCCAGCAACTTGGGAGGCTGAGGCAAGAGAATCACTTAAGCCCAAGAGTTTGAGGTAGCTGTGAGCTGTGACACTACGGCAGTCTACTGAGGGCAACGAAGTGAAACTCTGTCCAAAAAATAAATAAATAAAGTAAAATTTGGTGTATATATGCGGTAGAGTACTACTCAGCCATAGAAGAAAGAAACAGGAAGTTAATTAAGAGTTGGGAGATATTAAATACATTGTATTTGAAGTAAAAGAAAGAAAGGAATGAGTTGGGGAGTACTATAGAGGACTTCACAGAAAATGACTACTTACAGTAAAGAAAAGAGTAGAAGAAAGTATGGAAAGTATCCAATGATTGGTTGTGGCTTTGATCCCAACGACCTCTAGCTGGTGTTTGCTGAACCTCTGGTGTAGGAGCCTAGGCCCAGAGGTGAGCAGAGCAGATGCCAGTACTGTCTTCTTGGCAGTCATTTTGCAGTGTGGCACTTGACCATAGGCAAGCCATGCTTGGGAGACAAATGACACAGGGGATTGCACTCAGATGGAAAAGCTCCAGAGGTGGAAGGGCCAGTACAGATCTCTCTTGTCAGGAACAGTGTCCAGGTGGTTGAAACAGCACCTGTAGGTGCCTTCAGGCGGCCCCCATCTGACATGTCTATAGTGAAGCAGATGATATCCAGAACATCACTGGCTTACACAGATGGGAATGGGACTCCACAGGATATTGTGACTTGGCAAGACGGGAGCCTTTAGGTGACTGTTGTGGTGACTGGGACGTAGCATGGGTAGATGGGAACAGGGAGCTGGTGAAGGTCAGTTGCATCCTGGAGCTGTTTTGAAGGTAGAGCCTGCAGGACCTGCCAGTGCTGACGTGGAGTCTTAGAAACTGAGGAGCCAAAGCAACACTAGGGCTGAGCCAAAATTCCATGCTCTGCACCGGGGAGCCTGTAGGGAGAGCTGCTTTGGTTTGGGGCCATGTGGAGATTGAAAGGCGTCTGCAAGGACGCTCTCAGGCTCTGGGCTGAGTGAGATGAGAGGCTGCCCCATGTCCTCAGGGAGTCCAGGCTTCTCTCTGGAAGGCACTATTTGGTCTTTCAGAAGCCTCTGATGTCACCCTTCCAGAAGCTGTCAGATGTTCCACTGTTTGGACAAGGAGGCACCTTTTTTTTTTAAACTGTGATCAGTCCTCAACTTCTGAGTTGCAGTAGCTCAGCACCTGTGGCTCAAGCTGCTAAGGCACCAGCCACATACACCTGAGCTGGTGGGTTCAAATTCATCCTGGGCCTGCCAAACAACAATGACAGCTGCAAAATATACTCAGGCATTGTGGTGGGCGCCTGTAGTCCGAACTGCTTGGGAGGCAGAGGCAGGAGAATCGCCTGAGCCCAGGAGTTGGAGGTTGCTATGAGCTGTGATGCTATGGCACTCTACCCAGGATGACAGCTTGAGGCTCTGTCTCAAAATAACAAGAACAATAATAATAATAAATATTATTATTATTATTGGCTTTTCTTTTTAGAGAAAGTCTGATTAGTTGTTAAAGAGAAAAGTGGAAAACATCTGTAGGTGCTTCCAAACTGTTGCTATTGGAGCATTCTGGGACGTTCTGTGCATGTAAGTGAGGCTTTACATTTTGCTTTACACTATACTTTATGAGAGAGCTTCTTTTTGCCACAGCAGCAGAGAGGATCCTTGTCCTACTAAATGACTTTTTCTGATGCCATTGAAAATCTGGGCACATTCCTCTGTCCACAATTTTAAACACCTATCCAGAATTAATAACCTTCTCAAAAGCATTAAAGTTTAGACTTCTGTTATAAGCTTGTAGACTAAAATATCTTTTTCAGAAGTAAATCTAAGCCAGCGTGCTGGCTCATACCTGTAATCCTACCATTTTAGGAGGCTGAGGCAGGAGGATCACTTGAGGCCAGGTTTGAGATCAGCCTGAGCAAGAGCAAGACTTCATCTCTACAAAACATACAGAAATTAACCAGGTGTTATGGTGCAACACCTGTAGGCTCAGCTACTCGGGAGGCTGAGGCAAGAGGTTGCTCTGGGGAACAGAGTGAGACCCTGTCTCAAACAAAAAAAATAATGTTTTTGTTATTTTGTTGTTGTTACTGATTTTTGAGAGAGTCTCACTCTGTGCCCAGACTAGAGTGCAGTGGCATCATCATAGCTCACTGCACCCTCACATAGCTTGCAGGTATGAGCCACCATGCCAGGCCTTGTGCTCTGGTTTTGGATATTCGTAATGTCCTCTTACAATTTTATTTTTTGAAGTTGTTTGTTGCTTACTAATATCCCTCTGTATGCTTTTTGGATGTACAAATATTTGAAGTTGGTAAAGTCAGATTTTTATAGCAGAAAAAAAGCCTTTTTAAATTAAAGCAATTTTCAATTAAGACAATTCAAAAATGACTTAGGCTCGGCGCCTGTGGCTCAGCGGGCTAAGGCGCCAGCCACGTACACCTGAGCTGGCGGGTTCGAATCCAGCCTGGGCCCGCCAAACAACAATGATGGTTGCAACCAAAACATGGCCGGGTGTTGTGCCGGGCGCCTGTAGTCCCAGCTACTTGGGAGGCGGAGGCAGGAGACTTGCTTGAGCCCAGGAATTGGAGGTTGCTGTGAGCTGTGATGCTACGGCACTCTATCCAGGGTGACAGCTTGAGGCTCTATCTCAAGAAAAACAGTGACTTAAAGGCTCTAGACATTCCTCTTAGAGAAAATGTTAAAACACATATGCTAAAAATACATAGCGAGCTCTTTTAAAGCAAACTTATGTTAAATCATGGGTGTTCTGTTTTATAGCTGTTTGCTTCTGGCTTTTTTTTTTTTCCTTGATGCAGCATCTCAAGCTATTGCCCAGAGTAGAGTACCGTGGTGTCATAGCTCACAGCAACCTCCAACTCTTAGGCTCAAGTGATCCTCTTGCCTCAGTTTTTCTATTTTTAGTAGTGACAGGGTCTTTTTTTTCTTTTTGCTCAGGCTCGTCTCCAATACATGAGCTCAAACAATCCACCTGCCTGGGCCTCCCAGAGTACTAGGATTACAGGCGTGAGCCACCATGCCCAGCTGCTTCTGGCTTTAATTTGTATCATTCTTAAATCTTTTAAAAACATATAAAACAATAGAAGAAACATATCCTAAATGCAAATGTGAATACAGATTGTATTAAATGAAATAATAAATTAAAATAGAGCCTCCATAACTGACCACTGTAAGTTGACCTAATTTTCACAGACCAGATAAGCACTCCATGAGTGTATCAGTGCAGTAGGCCCAGTTCCCTTTGGTGACCACCTCCTTATGCTGACCTCTGTGTTACAGTTCCTTGGATGGTCAAAATACAGGGGTTCTACTATATGTATAAGTTCTAAGCTCATATAAAATTAGACTTGTTAGTATATTAACATGAAGAATAAAAATAGCCATTGGGAGTCTTTTATCAACTCTTGGTGAGAACATAGGATTTTCTAATAAATCTTTACTTATTTAGAGGAATCAAATTTGGAGAGAACTGAGAATACTAGAGGATGGCAAACTTGTTTTGGAAAATTGTTACTGTAATGAAAGTTACAAAAACTAAGCTTTTTTTTTTTTTTTTTTTTTTAAGCAGTTATTGGCCGGGGCTGGGTTTGTACCCGCCACCTGTGGCATATGGGGCCAGCGCCACCTAAAGCTCTTTTGTTGCTGTTAATTTTCCTCAGTAATAGAAATCAATGCTGCTTTTTAAATTATTCAAGTCAAACCGATTTATATGATAATAGTATTTTTCTCTTGTATACTTTGCATTTTACACCCTACAAAGTTTTTTTCATATATTTTTTCAAATTATAAAGTTTATACAAACAATAAAAATTCTGTAAATACAGAAAATACAGAAGGAAAAAATGGTAAATTATCTACTTGCCCATACCCAGAAATAACATCTTCAGCCTTTAGGTCATACCATCTATTTGATTTTTCTAGACATTTTCCTGTACTTGTTCATGTATCTTCCATATCACTACTTTTGTCCATTTGATTATTTAAGTACTGAGAGGAATTGGTTTCCCATCGTTAATATATTTATAACTATTTCTCTTTTCACCTCCTGTAACTTTTATGAGTGTGGCCGCTGTGTTAATTGGTCAGAAGTTCTCATGACTGCTGTATCTCGATGGTACAACACTGTTGTTCCTCTTGTAGCATGCTCTTTTTTCTGTCTCATTGCCTTTTTGGCCAGCATTCTTCCTCTCTTTTGGGGGGATGTTACATCATTTTCTCTCTCTCTTTCTCTCTCTCATCTTCCCTTCTCTCACTCCCTGCTCCCTACTTTCTTCTCTCTGTTTCTCATCTCTTCTCCCTACTCTCTTCCCTTTCTCTAACATAAAATAATCTTATATTTTTATATTCTAAAAAAAAATTATCACTCTTACACTATGGACTGAATGTCCATGGGCTCCCCAACATCCTTATTGAAGACTAATTCCCCCAAGTATGATACTATTTGGATGTGGGACTTTTGAGAAGTGATCAGGTCATGAGGATGGAGCCCTCTCAAATGGGATTAGTGCTCTAATAAGAGGTATGAGGGAGCTTCTGCTTCCCTTTCTGCTCTGTCTTGTGCGTGGATACAAGAAAACAGTCCCCTAGCTCAGTGTCCGCAGCTCAGGGGTTAGGGCACCAGCCACATGCACCAGGGCTGGTGGGTTCAAACTTGGCCCAGGCCTGCTAAACAATGACAACTGCAACAAAAAAATAGCCGGGCGCCTATAGTCTCGCTGCTTGGGAGGCTGAGGCAAGAGAATCACTTGAGCCCGGGAGTTTGAGGTTGCTGTGATTTGTGACGCCATGGCACTCTACTGAGGGTGACGTAGTGAGACTCTGTCTAAACAAACAAACAAAAACAAGTCCCCTCTTCTGGGTTCCCCATAGATACATATATGATCCCTGAATTTGAATTTTTCTTTCATTATTTTCATCTCTGAAAGAATACTTCTGTTATTTTTTGATACCACTGATTCAGATTAAAGTCTTGTCCTCTGTTGTCCAGTCCAGGTTTCCTGTGAGGTTTGATCAACAAGAAGAAAGAAAAGGAATTACCTAGGAGTCTGACTGCTTTAAGAGATTTTTACCTCTGATCTAAGCTACTTTTCTGTTTTGCTTTTTCCCTGATGCTAAAAGAGGGAAGAAGAAACACAAGAAAAAAAATTGTATGTTGATTGCCCAACTCCTAAGATAGATCAGATAATAGCAATTTACTTCTTTGGCTGCTAGTGTAAGACTTTACTACACAGTATATGCAGAAAATTTGGGGAAACAGAGTTATACAGTGAGACTGGGCCTTGATCATGCTGGGGTGAATCCTTTTTTTTTTTTTCGAGACAGTCTTATTCTTTCACCTTGGATAGAGTGTAGTGGTGTGATCACAACTCACAGCAGCCTCACACTTCTGGGCTCAAGTGATCATCCTGCCTCAGCCTCCCCAGTAGCTGGGACTATAGGCACCCACTGCCACACCTGGCTAATTTTTCTATATTTTGTAGAGACAGGGTCTAGCTCTTTCTCAGACTGGTCTCGAACTCCTGAGCTTGAGCCATCCTCCCACCTTGGCAACCCAGTTTGTATCATTATGTAATGTTCCTCAGGTGACAGGAGAAGTCTTTTTAACATTCCTTCTCCCTAGTGAAAGAGCATTTCATGTCCACCTCCTTTTGTGCCCCACTTAATACCTTCCACACTTCCACTGGTCTCTCTGCTAAGAAGCTCCTCACAGGCTCTGTTCCTAGGCCCACCTCCCCACTTGGGAGAGCTGCTCCAAGGCACAGCTTTTCTTCTCCTGATGAATCTGAGAACTCAAGGAGGGAACTAGCAGAATAGAATCCTAAGTGATGTTCTGTTTAATTATTATTATTCTACTTTTAAACCCCTTCTGGTTATCCAGAACACTGCTATAGTCATGCTAACAGAGCTTAGAAAATTGCAGGAGGACCACTGTGGATTTGAGTCTTTTCTTCCCACTTTTGGAACTCTTCTCTCCAAGCTAAAAATGTCAAGGCTGTACAGTCCAGAGTCTACCACAGACTCACTGAGGGTCCAGTAAGGAGAGAGAAACTGTGCCAGTAATTTGAATTGGAAAATTTAATAGAAATAATTATTAACTAGTAACAGAGGATTAAGTAGTAAGAGAAGAGCGGAGACACTATAGAATAGAAACGGAGATGTAATGAGCAGCTTACACTCGGGGGCTGAGGAAAACAATATCCAAAAAAGCACCAAACTTGGGAGGGGACTTCTCCCCCAGGGCTGAGGTCCAAGCCCACTGGATGTGAAGATGTTCTCTAAGATGTCTCAGGAACAGGCTGGCAGGCAGGAAGGTGCCTGCTAGTGAGACCGAGTGCCAGCAAAACTCACAAAGTGGCAGGAGCCGCTGGCTTTCCTACACGTGGCCAGCAAGACAGCCAGAAGCCCCAGAACCTGGGCGAGAAGCCATTCTTGTGTGTCTCCCCCACACCTCCACTGGCAAGGCCAGCTGGTAAAGGAGGATTGTCTGCAGGGTTCTGCTATGGGATCGCACAGCAGGGCAAAGAATGGCAGACTTTGGGATAGAAAGGCAATAAATACATAGCTGGCTCACCAATATTAACAGGTTCAAATTTAGAGATTTTAAGTTGTACTTTTTCCTTGAGTAGGTTAGAGAAAGAGCTAGGGTGTCAGTGGAGGCACATCCTGTGGTAGAGATGATTTACATGCCAGTTGGTCTCTTTAGGAACATAGATTGCCTGGAACACATCTGTCCCTCTGTGATATAGAACCCTTCCCTGAAAGGCAGAGTAGCAGTTAACATCTTTCTGCTCTCAAACTTAGCATTGGTCTGAACGGCTCTCAGTGCAATTGGAGAAGTTTGGCATACAGTATTTTAGGAATATGTTGTGAAAACCTGAACCCAAGATTTGAGAGTGAAATGCCTGTCAGAAATGTTGGTGACCTTTCAAAAATTCTAGAATGAATGTAGCTACTGTTTGCTTCATTATACAGCACGATTTATAAAAAATTGGGATGATAAAATTATTAGCCAAGAAAAATCTTAAGTAATGAAACAGATTTGAGTTCTGTACAAGGAACGGCATCCAGATGGATGGAGGAGTTATAATTTGGCAAATGAGCTGTAAATGGGCACATGAAACAAACCAGTTGAAGAACAAAATCAAGCTGTTTCAAGAATTTTCCCACAGTGCATAAGGCAAAGAATAAAGAAGTACTTTGTTAGCCAAGCTTTGTTGCCCAATTTCATCTAAACAGAATCTTTAATGGCACTTTGCTAGACTTACATTTTTAACAATACGCTTTATGTCTAAGCTTGGATAAGGACTTGAATACCATGACTAACTAGAAAAATGGAAATATTGAACAAAAACCTTTGCTTTTTAACCCTTTTTCTTGTTTCTTTCTTTCTTTTTGAGGTAGTTTTTCACTCTGTCACTGAAAAATTATAGCTCACAGCAACCTCAAACTCCTGGGCTCAAGCAATCCTCTAGTCTCAGTAGCAGGGACTACAGGTGCCTGCCACCACATCTGGCTAATTTTCTTTATTTTTTCGAAGAAATGAGATCTTGCTCTTGCCTAGGCTAGTCTAGAATTCCTGAGCTCAAGGGATCCTCCTGCCTTGCAAAATGCTGGGATTACAAAGTGCACCCGACTTTATATTCTGATCATTTGCTTCCTTAAGAACCTGCAGTGGGTATTACAGTCTATTTATTGGAGAAGTTTGGCATACAGTATTTAGGAATATGAGTTGAATAGGCTGCATTTCTGTATCTTTAGGACCAGAAGATAAACTTTATTGCTAGAAGATATGAAAGGGTAAGAATGGACATGTGGCAGATACAGGTAACACCGAAAACAGAGCTCACAGTAGTACTTAATGAGCTGCCATCTGGGCGGTGAGGCACCTATTAAAAATGAAAAATTTGGCTCAGCGCAGGTGGCTCAATGGGCTAAGGTGCCAGCCATGTACACCTGAGCTGGCGGGCGCCTATAGTCCCAGCTACTTGGGAGGCAGTGGCAGGAGACTTGCTTGCACCCAGGAATTGGTGGTTGCTGTGAGCTGTGATGCCATAGCACTCTATCCAGGGTGCCATCTTGAGGCTCTGTCTCAAAAAAAAAAAAAAAAAAGACCAGCATGGACAAGATAGTGAGACACTGTCTCTACAAGAAATAAAAAAAATTACACTCTCAGAGGCCAAAGCAGGTGGATTGCTTGAGCTCACAGGTTCAAGACCAGCCTCAGCCAGAGCGAGACCCTCATCTCTAAAAATAGTCGAGCGTTGAGATGGGTGCCTATAGTCCCAGTTACTCGAGAGGTTGAGGCAAGAGAATCTTCTGAGCCCAAGAGTTTGATGTTGCTATGAGCTATGACTCCACAGTGCTCTGCTAAGGGCAACAAAATGAGACTCTTTCTCAAAAAAAAGAAAGAAAGAAATTTAGCCAGGTGCAAGTGGCATCTGCCTGTATTATCAGCTATGTGAGTATTTGAGGCAGGAGGAATCATTGAACGTGGGATTTCAAGGCTGTAGTAAGCTATGAGTGTGCCAAGGCACTCTAGTTGGGCGACAGAATAAAACCCTAAACCCTCTCTTGTCTCTCTCTTTTTTTTTTTTTTTTTTTCTTTTAAAACAAAATCTCACTCTGTCACCCAGGCTGGATGCTGTGGTAAAATCATAGCTCACCACAGCTTTGAGCTCCTGGCCTCAAAGGATCCTCTTACCTCAGTTGGGACTTGTAGGCACCCAACCTGCACCCAGCTAATTTTTTTTTTTTTGAGACAGTTTCTCAAGCTGTTGCCCTGGGTAGAGAGCCATGGCATCACACCTCACAGAAACCTCAAACTCTTGGACTCAGGCGATCCTCTTATCTCAGCCACCCAAGTAGCTGGGACTACAGGCGCCCGCCACAATGCCCAGCTATTTTTTTGTTGCATTTGTTATTGTTGTTTTTAGCTGGCCCAGGCCAGGTTCAAACCCACCAGCCTCAGTGTATGTGGCTGGAGCCCTGCCCACTGAGCTACAGGTGCCGCCCCAGCTAATTTTTTTTTTTTTTTTGAGACAGAGCATTAAGCTGTCATCCCAGATAGAGTGCTGTGGCATCACAGCTCACAGCAACCTCCAATTCCTGGGCACAAGCGAGGCTCTTGACTCTGCATCCCAAGTAGATTGGACAACAGGTGCCTGCCACAAGTCTCGTGTATGTGTGGGGGGGGGTCGTAGTTGTCATTGTTTATTGGCTTGCAGCCGTTATTGTTGTTTGGCGGGCCGGGGCTGGGTTCGAACCCGCCAGCTCAGGTATACGTGGCTGGTGCCTTAGCCCGTTGAGCCACAGGCGCTGAGCCCCAGCTAATTTTTTTTTTTTTTTTTGTAGAGACAGAGTCTCACTTTATCGCCCTGGGTAGAGTGCCGTGGCGTCACACTGCTCACAGCAACCTCCAGCTCTTGGGCTTAAGCGATCCTCTTGCCTCAGCCTCCCTAGTAGCTGGGACTACAGGCGCCCGCCACAGTGCCCGGCTATTTTTTTGTTTTGCAGTTCGGCCGAGGCCGGGCTTGAACCCGCCACCTTCGGTATATGAGGCCGGCGCCCTGCTCGCTGAGCCACAGGAGCCGCCCTCCAGCTAATTTTTTTTAATTTATATTTTTGTAGAGACAAGATCTCACTCTGTTGCAACAGAGCATTAAGCTGTCACCCCAGATAGAGTGCTGTGGCATCACAGCTCACAGCAACCTCAAACTCTTGGGCTTAAGCTATTCTCTTGCCTCAGCCTTCCAAGTAGCTGGGACTACAGGCGCCCCCCACAACCCCCATTATTTTGGGGGGGGGTCATAGTTGTCATTGTTTTTTGGCAGGCCGAGGCTATATTCGAAACTGCCAGCTCTGGTGTATGCTGCTGGCCCTAGCCGCTGGGCTACAGGCATTGAGCCCAGGTAACCATTTTAAAAGGGAACTTGGGAAACTGGATTGTGTCCAGAGATCAATTAGATGAGGATTTAGGGAGGCAGAGTTTGAAGAGACATTTTGGCCAGAAGCTGATGATATTTTTCAGACATACAGATGTGTGCTTGAAAACAGGCCAGCAGCGGGTCTGTTACTTTGTTAGATGTGAGCTCTGGGCAGATGAAGTTGGCAGCTCAGAAGCTTTGTAGAGAGGATGATTATAAAAGGTAAAAGTCAATTTTTCATGTACTAAAAAGGCCTTTTTACCTCTATTTTTCCTTTATTTTATTTATTTATTTATTTAGACAGAGTCTCATTATGTCACCCTCGGTACAGTGCTGTGACATCACAGTTCACAGTACCTTAAACTCTTGGGACTTAAGTGATTCTCTTGCCTCAGCCTCCCTGGGACTACAGGCACCCTCCACAACACCTGGCTATTTTTTGTTGTGGTCATTTTTGTTTGGCAGGCCCTGGGTCGGGTTCTAACCTGCCAGTCCCGGTGTATGTGACTGGCGCCCTAGCTGCTGAGCTACAGGCGCAGAGCCCAGATCTTAAATTTTATTTAAAAATAGAAGTATGTTGCATGTAGTAGTCGTTGGTTTGTTTTTTCAATATTGGAGGAGTATTGCCATGTATAATTGAACCACCATTTATTTACCTATTCTATTTAGTTGACATTTTCGTACTTTTCAGTTTTGGCTACTGTGAAGAAAGCCGCTGTAAACATTCTTGAACGTGTGTTTTAATGAATATAAACAAATATTTCTGGTGAGTGTATTCCCAAGTTGGAGAGTTTATGTAACTGTAGCAGAGCCTGTCAATCAGTTTTCCAAAGGGATTATACCAGTGGTTCTCAACCTTCCTAAAGGCACAGACCCTTTAATATAGTTCCTATGGGTCGCAACTCACAGGTTGAGAACTGCTGGACTTTTTTTTTTTTTTTTTTTTACTATTGCAACAGTATTTAATTTATTTTTTAATTTTTTTAAATTGTTTTTTGTTAAATCATTACCTTATACATTGATGCACTTATGGGGTTCAGGATACTGCTCCAGTATACAATGTGAAATGATTACATTAAACTAAGTAACACATCCATCACAATTATACTCGTTTCTTATTAGTTTTGAAATGTACCATTGCATCATGCACATTAGGTGAGGTCCCCCCCCGAATTCCCTCCCTCCTCCCATATCCCCACCCCTCACCTCTCTCTCTTTTTCCCTTCTACTTTCTAGACTATAGTTATGTTTTGCCATTCGTATGAGTGTGTAGGTGGTTATATATTGATTTCATAGTAGTATTGAGTACATTGGTTACTTTTTTTTCCATTCTTGAGATACTTTACTAAGAAGAATATGTTCCAGCTCCATCCAGGTAAACATAAAAGATGTGAAATCTCCCTTTTTATGGCTGCATAATATTCCATGGTGAACATATACCACAATTTGTTTTTTCTTTATTTATTTATTTTTTATTATTAAATCATAGCTGTGTACATTAGTGCAATGAAGGGGTACAATGTGCTGGTTTCATATACAATCTGAACTATTTTCATCAAACTGATTAACATAGCCTTCAGGGCATTTTCTTTGTTATTGTATGAAGACATTTGTATTCTGCATTTAGTAAAGTCCACCTGTACCCTTCTAAGATGCACCATAGGTGTGGCCCCACCAATTACCCTCCCTCCACCCCAATCTCATTCCTCTCGTCCCCTTCCTTGCCCCTTTCCCCATATTCTTTTTTTTTGAGACAGAGCCTCAAGCTGTCACCCTGGATAGAGTACTGTGCCATCACAGCTCACAGCAACCTCCAATTCCTGGGCTCAAGCGAGTCTCTTGCCTCAGCCTCCCAAGTAGCTGGGACTACAGGCACCTACCACAACATCCGGCCATTTTTTTTTTTTTTTTTTTTAGTTGCAGCCATCATTGTTGTTTGGCGTGCCCGGGCTGGATTTGAACCCGCCAGCTCAGGTGTACGTGTCTGGCACCTTAGCCTGTTGAGCCACAGGCGTCAAGCCTTTCCCCATATCCTTGTGCTATAGTTGGGTTATAGCCTTCATATGAAACCTATAAATTAGCTTCATAGTAGGGCTGAGTACATTGGATACTTTTTCTTCCATTCTTGAGATACTTTGCTAAGAAGAATATGTTCCAGCTCCATCCA
>CAUYON010070074.1:0-14282 GCA_963573935.1 Arctocebus calabarensis | reverse complement strand
GACGGCTGCAACCAAAAAATGGCCGGGTGTTGTGGCAGGCGCCTGTAGTCCCAGCTACTTGGGAGGCAGAGGCAAGAGACTCGCTTGAGCCCAGGAATTGGAGGTTGCTGTGAGCTGTGATGCTACAGCACTCTATCCAGGTGACAGCTTGAGGTTGTGTCTCAAAAATTAAAAAATTTAAAAAATTAACAAACATGCTGCAAGAAGTGGGTTAATCTACCAATATAACAGAAATTGTTTTAGCACTTCTCTATCAATAATTGAACAGATAAAGCAGACCGAGAAATCATTCAGATTTCAAAAAGAAAATTAACTATCCTGATTTAATGTGTGACATAAAACATTTAACCCAGCAAGTGGAAAATACACACGCTTTTCAAGCACAAAAGCTTGCCATATTTTTTGCCATAAAACTGGCCTCAAGAATGCCAAAAATGGTATCAACTGTGCCACATTCTCCAACTGATATGAACTTAAGTTAAAAAATGTAAAAAAAAATTTTTTTTTAAAGAACATGTATTTGGGAATTTAAAGGAAATAGTTAATATGCCAACTAAGAAATAATCATGATATTTATAATTAAATATGTGGGTATATTTATTTACTAAAGTATATGACCAAGGAACTGTACTTTCCATGTTTAACTATAAATAAGAAAGTCTCTAAAAATCAGTCAACTAAGCATTTAGCTAAAAGAAATAACAGGGAAATACCAAGAGAAAAGCAAAGAAAATAAAAGGAAAGATATAATAAAGATAAAAGTAAAAATTAATAAAGTAAGAAACGAATAAGATGAACAAACATAGATGTTGGTTCTTTGAAAAGATCAATACATAAAAAGTTATTGTTAATCAATAAAAATAGATCATATGCATATAAATACTAGAAGTCAAACCATTTCAACAGGTGCTACAGAGATTAATAGTTTAAAAGTTATTATGGATAACTTTATGCCAATAAACTTATAAATTTTCACAAAATAGATACATCCCTAGAAAAATACACCCTACAATAGAAAACCTAGAGATGAAACCAGCCCTTTATTACCATTTGATCTTTGTAAACCAAACAAAGGCAAACACTAGGAAAAAGAATTCCTATTTAATAAATGGTGCTGGAAAAATGGGAAAACCACATGTAAAGACTGAAACTGGACCCACACCTTTCATCACTTACAAAAATTGACTCATGATGGATAAAAGATTTAAATCTAAAACATAAAACAATAAAAATCCTAGGAAAAATGTGAGAAAAATTTTTCATATCAGCCTGGGAAAAGATTTTATGAACAAGATTTGATTGGCAAGCACAGCAACAAAAATAAATAAATGAGACTTAAGCTAAAAAGCTTCTGCACAGATAAGGACTCAATAATTAAAGCAAATAAAGATATTCACATGTTACAAATCTGACAAAAGCTTGATAACTAAAATCAACAGAAAACTCAAATTAATCAACAAAAAAAGAGCCAACAATCCCATCTATCACTGGACAAGAGAGATGAACAGAATCTTCTCTGAAAAAGATAGATGAATGTCCAATAAACCTATGAAAAAATGTTCATTGTTCCTAATCATCAGAGAAATGCACATCAAAACCACCCTCAGATATCATCTAACCCCAGTGAGAATAGCCCACATCACAAAGTTCCTAAGCTGCAGAAGCTGGCGAAGGTGTGGAGAGAAGGGAATACTATGGAGAATCCTCAAAGATCTCAACATAGACCTTCCATTTGATCCCACAATCCCATTACCAGGCATCTACCCACAAGAAAAAAAAAAATCACTTTTTCATAAGGATGTTTGTACTAGATTGTTTATCACAGCTCAATTTACAATCACGAAGACATGGAAACAAACCAAATACCCATCAACCCACAAAAGGATTAATTAACTGTGGTATATATATACCATGGAGTACTATTTAGCCATAAAAGTAGATGATGGAGACTTTCCATCTTTTGTATTAACCTAGATAGGGTTGGAGAGCATTCTCTTTAGTAAAGTATCACAAGAATGGAAAAGCAAATATTTAATGTATTCAATAATAATATGAAGCCAGTAGACAAACTAATACACACTCACACAAGACAAAAACTCAATTTAATTTCAAATTGGGAGGTAAAGGAAGAGCATGGAGGAAGGAGAGGAATTGGTGAGCTCCCACCTAATAGATAAAATATAATGGTATACGGCAGATCTCCTGGATGTGGAACACATCTACAACTATACCTAATAAATGCAAACTTTGTAACCTAATTGTCTGTACCCTCATGTTAATCTGAAATTAAAAAAAAGAAATAAAAATACAACCTACCAAAACTGACTCAAGAAAGGAGAGAATATGAGAATCATCGTATCACTGTTTTAAAAATCATATCGAAAGTTTAAAATGGTAGGAAAACACTGGACCCAAATGTCTTTACAGGCATGTTCTACCAAACAGATAGGAACAGATTATTCTGAATTTATACAAACTTTTCCAGTGAATTATTTTTATTAGGAGAACATAACCTTGATTCCAAACAAGACACAGACAGTATCATAGGCCAATTGTGCTCAACAGTATAACTTTTTTTAAAAAAAAGTAAACAAAATATTGGCAAATTCGGAAAACACCATTATGTTTTATTGAAACATAAGGTTGAAATCTGAGTTGTCAAGGAAATGTAGCATTTATTTAATGTATAAAACAAATTAATGCAGTCATCGTATTAACAAATTAGAAAAAAAAACCCACGTTATCCTATTAAATAAATGTAAAAAGGTCTTTCCATAAAACTCAATCAGATAAAGTTAATCTGTAACAAAACTATGCAAACCAGATTCTTAACGACAAAAGTTGAATAATATTCCATCTAAAAATATTTTTAGAAATCAATGCAGGAGAATAACTGTATTAATTCAGTAAGGAAAATACTTTTTAAAACAAGATAGAGCAATACAAACAATAAAGACTGAGAATTTTGGCAACTTGGAACTTGAGCAACTTCCATGAAAAAATAACTGGGAAATTTTTGTAATGCATAACCAAAATTAGTATCCAGAATAGATAAAGTAGTCTAAGTGATAAGAAGTTATAGCTGAATAGAAAAAAATTCATAAATAGGAATTTAATAGGGGGAGGGATTAAAAAGACAATGAACAACTACTCAAGCTCAACTGGTGGTTAGATAAATGTGAATTAAAATCACATCGAGATAATAATTTTGGACTGAGAATAACTATAAAGTTTGACAATACTAGAAGTGGACCAAGATGTGGAGCAATGAAGATTCTCATTACACTATCAATGGGGATATGGACTGGTACAGACACTTTGAGAAACACTTTGACCTTACTCAGTGAAGGTGCCCTACACAAGCTCCAAGATCCAGAAATTTCAATCATTGACTGAAAAACTCTTGCAAGAAACTCTCCCTCAAAATATTCTTACAAATGGGAGCCAAGAAACATACACAAAAATGATATATCAAGAATGTTCAAGAAAGTGAAAAACTGGAAACAATGCCCATCAACAGTAGACAGGATGGTGCATTTCAGTGAGGGAAGTATATAGCAAATAAAACAGATCAACCAGAGCCCGATGCGTAAACACAGGTGAATCTCAAAAACAATTAAAAGCAAGTTACAGATTGTATATGAAGCGCATTGTGCCCTATGATTGCACCAATGTACACAATTATGATTTAATAAAATTATTTAAATAAATAAATAAATAAAAAGCAAGTTACAGAGGACTGCAACAATGCAATTTATTTATATCAAGTTCAAAGTTTGGCAAATTTATGGATTCATTGTTTAGAGATGTGTAAATAGTTTTACAACCATAAAGAAAAGCATGGAAATGAGAAATGTAAAATGCCTCATATTGGTTATGTAAGGTAGAAGGAGGGAGTAAGATCAAGGGGATACTCATAAAGGGTTTGGAAGGTACCAAATTTGTTTTTAATTAACATAGAGACTCAAGGTTCAATTTTGTTTATTCCTCTTTAAACAGTGCAAACATATTTAACAAATTTTTATATTTGTAACATATGTGATAATTAAAAGAACACTTAAAACTAAAGATGCTTTTGTTCAACTTAAGAAAAACCTCCAGAAAGAAGGAGGAGGGTTTATTCTAAAATAAAGGGTTTTTCTTTAATGTATGTTTTAAATGTCTTAAATCACTTAGCAGCATTCTGTTCTTGGAAGAAATGCTATAATTCCCAAAGAAATTAAGAACAGGGCAGTGATATCATTACTAATATTTCACATCCTTTACAATATAGTCAATGAAATTAGATGACATTAAATTACAAATATTAGGAAGAACATAGCTATTTTGTATGTTTTTTATTAAACCTTGAAAATCCAAGAAAATTGGCTCGGCGCCTGTGGCTCAGCGGGCTAAGGTGCCAGCCACGTACACCTGAGCTGGCGGGTTCGTATCCAGCCTGGGCCTACCAAACAATAAGGATGGCTGCAACCTAAAAAATGGCCGGGCGTTGTGGCGGGCGCCTGTAGTCCCAGCTACTTGGGAGGTGGAGGCAGGAGACTCGCTTGAGCCCAGGAATTGGAGGTTGCTGTGAGCTGTGATGCCACAGCACTCTATCCAGGGTTACAGCTTGAGGCTCTGTCTCAAAAAAAAAAAAAAAAAAAAAAATTTAAAAGAAACAGACATGCTATAATTCAGCAAAAGATCATCACACCCAAGCATACATGGTAATCCAGTTACATAAGCATGGGGCTGTGCGGGGAGAGGACTGCAGGCTTTGAAATCAGGCAGCAGGGAGCTGGAATGCAGAATCTGTCTCTTAAAAGCTGAGTGACTCTGAATCTCAATAACTTCTGTGACATGGTGGAGATAATCAAAATACCTCACAGGACTCTCAAGAGTTGGAATGAGAAAATGCAAACACAATGCTTAGTGTGGTGCCTGCCCACAATTAAGTCCTCAAGAAATATTTACTATTGAAGAGATAAGAATGAAAAGCTTTCAAGGTCGTTTGCTAGGAGGTCAATGTCTTTTGTAATGAGTCTGGTTCTACTTGGAATTAACGTTGGTTGGCCCACACCCAAGAGCATGTCTCCGTCCTTTTTATTTTATATATCTCATATTGGGTCATAAAGCTTCAGAAATTGCCACTTGCCTCAACAAGCACTGAGTAACTGCCTCGTGTGCTCTAACAGTCAGTAGGCAGCAAAAATGTTTCAGCCTGACTCCATGATTCACCCCTCAGAGAAAAATTGTGACAACGAAAGATAATATATTTTCCTGAAAAGTTAGCTTCTCTTATTTAGTATCTATAGAGACATTAGATAAATCCACCAACATACCTTTAGCTTAAGGAGGTTTATTTCATTTTGTGGCTCACAAGTTATCTTTTCTAATCCTTTGGATTCCACTTTCACCAAATAAAGCAACCACTTGCCATTGCTAATTTCTTTTGGCCACTGAATATTCAAAGTTGCTGTGCCAAGGTTTTTAAGAGGTTTGCCTAAGTTAATTACCTGTTAGAAAAGAATACAAGAAAAACCTAAATATCCAACATAATCCTATACTGAAAGCACAGGTTCTAAACACAGACTATACGTAGGATATTCAAAACAGAGATTTGTGTTTAAAGATTCTTATCAATAAAAATGGGGGGAAAAAGGCTGGGCATGGTGGCTCTTGCCTGTAATCCTAACATTCTAGGTGGGTAGATTGCTTGAGGTCAGAAGTTTGAGACCAGCCTAAGCAAGAGCTGGACCCTGTGTTTCTACCAAAAATAGAAAACAATAGCCAGGTGCAGTGGCACACACCTGTAGTTCCTTGAGCCCAGGAGTTGCACTGAGCTATAATGATACCAATGCACACTACCCGAGGGGACAGAGTAAGAGCACCTGTCTTCAAAACAAACAATCCTCCTACCCCCACAAAAAAATAAAAATAGTTAAAGAAGAAAGGTCAAAGATAAGTGATTGTTAATTCAGTCCAGGAACAACTGTTGTGTAACACTATCAGCACACACACACACACACACACACACACACTATATTCTCACCGTCCCCAAAGAAACATCACACGTGAATTTGTTGATTTATGAATTGCTCTCTAAGCACCCTGCTCGGCAGATGACAAAGCCTGTGCCAAGGCAGTGTACCACCAACTTCCTTCTCAAAAACCTCATTCATTGCAAAAGTAAAGCTGCCTCTGTTCCAGGGGAGACTTTATATAAAACCATTATGACAGCCATGAATCTGAGCGTCCACACTAGGAAGGGAGCAAATTCCTGCAGCATGAGCCAAGAGGAGGAGGTGAGAAAACTTTTTGTCTGTGTGCAGACTGCTCTGGAACCCACAGACCACTTTTCAACCACACCTGCAGAGATCGCAAGTACCACCACTACCTGTCCCAACTGTGTCTCCAATGGTAGGGGACAGAGGACAACTCAGGTAGCTCACGCTTAACAATTCGGGGTTTTACACCTGAGCAGTCACCAAGCTTGAGCCACACAGGCCCAAACCCAGGCTGAATTACGAGCCGACTCCATATCATGTGTTTCCGTTCTCTCCCCTGGACACAGAGCCACTGTGATCACCTAATCATTAGCCTTCCTCATTGGCATATAACAAATCTACATTCACCGTCACAAAATTGGGTGGTGAAAGGCAAACAAAACATTTATATTCTTTTAACCACAAGCAATGAGAACGATGACAGCTTCTGGTATAATAAAAGGACCAATTGCGCCAACTCACCCGGAATTCATACTCTATCAAACTTCCCACTTCATCTTCAGATTTCATAGCTTGCTCGCCAACAACCGTACCTCCAAAATACACCTGGGAAGGTTTAGCGACTCTGTCAAATTAAAAAGCACCAGTTTTAGTGGGGATTGTAAACGGTTATTTCAAACACTGATTTGTTATGCTAAACACAAACACTTACCCAGAGACCGATAAAAGCAGTTCAATAACCACTTTTGCTTTAGCTGTAATTGAAGCCAAATTATCTTGATTGCTCGTTCTGAAAACGAAAAGGAAACAATAGGGTTTTATTTTAACAGTCAGTTTTCTCATTACAATTACACTTCTTTTATGAGTTAGATCAGGGCTAATTCATTGACTGCTCATGTTTTCATAAAATAATTCTGAATGGAAAGGTTGAAGTAACCCTTACGTTTCCAACTTCAGATTAATATCCAGATCTGTGGTGTCAAAGGTGACCTCTGTGGTACTTAGAATCAAATAAAAAGTAACCTAAAAAATATAAACAGCTGTTAACTCAGGCCATGCATATATAGACAGAGTAACAGAATTTAAGACAGTAAAATAGAGTATCTGAAGGCATCACCTACACTGGAATTTCTTTTAAAAGGATTTCCAAGTTCACAGTCTGCTTGTGAGCCATTCTGGTTGGCAACACAACTCAATTGTTTCTCCTGCAACAGAAAACCGTACAAGGTCACAATATGTTCTCTTGCCGCACCAAGGCTGCTCTTTCCTGCTAGCTGGTCTCTAAGTGTACTTACAGGGAAGGCCCTCAGTTCTCTGTACGCAGAGTAAGTCAGAGTGTCCGGGAATGTGGCGATGAGTTTAGCCTCGTGTGCATCATCACCATCTTTGGTGGGGTTCCTTGGGTTGGAAGGGCTGTTTGTCACTGTTATTTCTAAAGCAATATCCTTCTGATCTTTCAGAACTAGTTCCGGAACGCCTTTTTGACTATTTAAAAAACAACAAAGAAAAAGACAAAGTCCTCAAAACATTCTCAGTAACCCTTTCGTAACAAAAAAGTGCCACTGAAGCCAGATTCGGTTTTGCTAGTGCTATAGAGCGATTCTTACATTGGGAGATAAGAAAATTTGTCTTGATTTCCTTCTCTGGTACAAAACTTATATTCTAGTTTAAGGTTGCTGTTACATACATTGTCATCTCCACATCCCTCTTTTAAGAAGTGCACCTGTAGGAAAACAAAACCATTGTCATTTATGCCATTCAGGACACAGAAGAGCATCTAAGTAGGTGACCAGCAGCTTCCATCGAGTTCATTTCCCTGTGTGACAAGTACCACTGCAGAATTTAAGCTTCAAACATACTTTGTCCTGCATCTAATTCTCATTCTCTCCTTTAACAAAATGATGTCTTAAGACAAACCAGGGCACCGAGGCAGAGAGCGTGGTATGGGAAGAGTGTGAGCCCTGTAGCCACACAGACTTGGGTTCCAAACTTGGCCCCTGTTCTTACCTAGCTGCAGGGCTTTGGGCCAGTAGCTTTACCTTTCAGAGTCTAAGTTTTGCCATAGGTTGCATGGGGATATCACCACCCTACTTTATAGGGCTACTGTAATACTAATGAGGATGATGATAGCCAACCCATGATTTATATATATATATATATTTTTTTTTTTTTTTATTAATACTTATCTTTATTTATTTATTTATTTATTTTTTTGGTAGAGACAGAGTCTCACTTTATCGCCCTCTGTAGAGTGTCGTGGCGTCACACAGCTCACAGCAACCTCCAACTCCTGGGCTTAGGCAATTCTCTTGCCTCAGCCTCCCAAGTAGCTGGGACTACAGGCACCCGCCACAACGACCGGCTATTTGTCTGTTTTGCAGTGCGGCCGAGGCTGGGTTTGAAACTGCCACCTTCGGTATATGGGGCCGGCGCCCTACTCGCTGAGCCACAGGTGCCGCCCCCATGATTTATATATTTTAACTCATTTCGTCCTTACAACAGAGGCCTCTGAGGAAGATACGGTTACCAGGAGCCCCATTTTACAGATGAGAAAGCAGAGCTCAAGGTCCATGAAGCAAATGGCACAGAGGTCTAGCACAATGCTTTAATGGGTGCTCGATAATCACACTAATACATAACTAGGAAAACTGTTCCTTTGCTATGTTTACCATGGAGCTGGGTGTGTATAAAAGAGACAGTAAGGGCTCGGTGTTTGTAGTACGGTGGTTCTGGCGCCAGCCACACACACTGAGGCTGGCGGGTTCGAAACTGGCCCAGGCCAGCTGAGGCAACAATGAAAAGTACAACAAAAAATAGCTGGGTGTTGTGGCGGATGCCTTGTAGTCCCAGCTACTCCGGAAGCTGGGGCAAGAGAATCACTTAAGCCCAAGAGTTTGAGGTTGCTGTGAGCGGTGATGCCACTGCACTCTAGCCAGTGCAACAGCTTGAGACTTTGTCTCAAAAAAAAAAAGAGAAAGAGACAGTAACATAACAAGGAATAACATCAAAGTACATGAACGTATACAAAAACATAGGGAATTATGTTTGGTAAAAAGACAAAGTGTAGATTGAGGCATTAGCTCCTGAGCCTAAGACAGCAAGTACTCACTTTGCAAAGCTACATCTACAAGCCACCAGGAGCCTCAGAGCAGACGGACACACCATCACCAGCTGGATTCTGACAGCAAGTGCGTAATGCCAAACCAAGAGGTCACAGCTTGCTGGGCTAATATGGCATCTTAACCATCCTAAACCCTAGCAAAAAGACCTCACCCTCGTGAGGTACCCATCAACCCATATAATATAAATCTTTCTTCCAAGGATGACAATATTAGGTACTACATGACCATTTTGTTGTTTGGCTCTGCTGAATTTTGACACTCCTTGATTTTAATATTTCAAGTAATAAACATTTGTTTTCTACATTTTTTTTTTTTTTTTTTTTTTAGTTTTACAGATAACTTTATTGTTGGGGGTTCACTGAGGGTACAAGAAACCAGGCTATACTGATTGCATTTGTTTTCCCTCTTACAATCGTGTTTTGCCCCCAAAAGGTGTGGCCCACACCAAGACCCCACCCCCCTCGCTCCTTCCCTCTCTCTGCTCTCCCCTTCCCCCACCCCCACCTTGTCATTAATTGTTCTCATATTAAAATTGAGTACATGGGATCATGCTTCTCCATTCTTGTGATGCTTTACTAAGAATAATGTGTTCCACTTCCATCCAGGGTATTTAATACAAAGGCTGTAAAGTCTCCCGTTTTCTACATTTTAATGTGCTCAATGGTAAAATAAGATGTATTTTTCTTTCTACATACAGCTACAGAAGAAATGCTGAGAGAATTCAGGCACCCTCAATCATAAATTCAGTAAGTAACAGTGGCCAAAAATGATAAAAAAAAGTATGTGGTCCCAAATTATATTTCCTATATGTATTGTTTCTGTATTCAGTGCTAATTTGGGAAGTGAGTCTTCTCAAACTCTGCACATATTAAAAATAATATTCCTATAAAGGAAGGACCTTGAAAGCAACTCATTAGTTCTACTGCCTTGGAAGACATTTCATTTAGCATCATAATGAGACAAAAGCTTCAGCCACACAAACGTCAAAGACTTACATCTGTCTGAACAGTCTTGGGCTCGTTTGAATTCAGAATTGGAAGAACTTCTGGAAGTGAATTCACTCGCCTACGAGAGCTTGGCTCTTTGATCTCCACTGAAGCAGTTATGGGAATGGGCCGCAGTTTATCTCTGATATTTTCCTTAAAAATATGCAGTCATATAGTTAAGTATGGTACAAATGTTTTCAGAGAGCGTCAAAACAATGATTTTGTATTAGTCAATAGGCTGCTAAGATAAATTTCAGAAATCTACATATGTCACCGTAAGACCTATGCTCTGTCCTCTTTCAAAAAATGGAAGTGACTCAGTGACTGCCTGAGGCCCTCACCTGTAGCCAGAGGGTTTCTTCCATGCACATTTTCTGCTTCTGCCTATTCAGAGTTAGTTCTTGAATATACCTGGGCTCAGAACCTTGGTTTCGAAAATGGACTCTCGATGACAGCCCAGATTTTCTTCTTTCTTTTTCAGCTTCAAGTGTGCCCACGATTGCTAGATAAAAACCAACGAAATCATGTTAAGTGCATTCACACACAGTTCAGCTACAAGTATATTGAGCTCCTTTTAAAATATTAGAACACTTTCCCCCACTGCCATTGCTTCTCTTTGTATGTATTTCTTGGTAATGGACATTTGGATGATTCCAATGTTTCATATCAAGCTGTCTTTTCCTTCCTTTTGCTGTTGGCAAGTTCTAAAGTTAAATTTTTATTGGGCCACCTGGGGGAGCTCCAGAATAAGTCAAAACCTTTCAGCAGCAGCTACTAAGAATCAGTTTCTGGATGAATTTCATAAACCCATAAAAAACTGACAATAAAGAGAGAAACCCAATATTCCCCAAGGGCTGAAACCAGCTCTCTTCCGCTAAGAATCCCATGCTTATGTGGTCTTGTGCCTTTGCTATTTCAGAAAAGGTCTCTACAACAGCAGCAACTCTCCACTAGTTGTAAGGAATGCAGCCCCTCAGGCCCACCCACCCTACTGAACCAGAACCTGTGTTTTTAGTAACATCAGCAGATTCTTATATAGGTTCAAGTTCAAGAAGCACTGATAAAAGGTACTTGTCTAAACGGATGGACTAATACATATTATAGAAGTCTTTTGACAGTAGGATGAGACCTTTATTGTTATTGTTTTGTTTTTGTTTTTGAGACCAGGTCTCACTCTGCTGCCCAGGCTAGAGTGTCCTTGTGTTAGCCCAGCTCACAGAAACCGCAAACTCCTGGGCTCAAGTGATCTTCCTGCCTCAACCTCCCAAAGCAGCTGAGACTATAGGTGCCAGCTATAATGTCCAGCCAGTTTTTCTATTTTTAGCAGAGATGAGATCTCGCTGTTGCTCAGGTTTGTCTGGAACTCCTGAGCTCAACCAATCCTTCTGCCTCAACTTGTACCTGGCCTAAATCTTTATTTTTTTTTTTTTAAGGAAAGAATTAAAAGGTAAATGGTATTCCTTTTAGTGGCTAGAGGGCCCATTTGTCAGCATCATACAGCTCCCACAGTAAAAGTTTCCAACTTCCACCAGTTTAGAAGGTACAGCCTGCTCTTGATTACTATACTAGTGGAGCTGGGAGGCAAGCCAGGATTTCGGTTATCAAAATCTCATTTCTTGACTTCAGAGTTCATTCTTTGCCAGTTCACAGGACGTAGCCACTGTGTTTCTCGTGGGCCAATACTTAAGCACTCACTAACCATCAAAAGGAAAAGCAAACCAAAGTGTGCAGAGGGCTGGCGAAGGCAGCCTCGGGAGAAAACTCTGCTACACAAAACAGAAAATGAACAACCCACATTCTAATATCCATATTCGAGTTGGAAGAAACCTTTCTGAGAGCATCTAATTTAATACCCTCTTTTTGCAGACGAAGAAATGGACACTCAGGGTTATACGGTGAGGTCAGAGGCATCACCAGTTTTTAAGTCTCTAATCACAAGCACAAAAGACAACGGCTTTATACAGCCTCCTAGCTGTCTGGGTCTCACTTGCCTCCAGGCCGCCCCTTGGCTGGCTGCCTCCGTCCTCTCCTCCTGCTTCGCGCCCCCCCGCCCCCCCCCCCCCCCGGTCCTTCAGATCTCAGCTGAGACCTCCCTTCCCACGGGAGCCTATCCTGGCCTCTCCCCTGATAGTAGAGCATCCCTGTGTCCTAGGGCAAAGCTGAGGACAGGGGCCACATTGGTCTTGCTCATCACTGTCGTCCCCAGCAACTAGCACAACACCTGAGGAAAACACGATTTGGATACTAGACAAACAGAAGTGGGAATAACGGGCCTCACATGAGCGTGTGCACACATTCATACCGTCCGACATCATTCTTATGCTGAAACAATAGCTATTCAGACATGTAAGACCCAAATTTAGAAACACTGACAGTTTCAATAGTAATTTTTGTGTCCATCTGAAGAATTCTTAAATGTCACAACTGCCAAACGCTTTCCCGTTTGAGGGCCCTGACATCATGCATTTGTGAGTGACCTGCTCACTTCACAATGAACCAGATAAAGGCGCAGATGCTGAGTGCCCCTCATGGCAAAAGCATGGGAGGTGCGGGTGCAGGAAAGCCGTCTACCTACCAAACCCACTCTAACCTTCCCGACAGTTCACATCAGGCCCCCTTGGCTGACCTTTTGATGGGGCAAGCTGAGTAGGATACTCATTATGGCTCAATTATAGATATCAGTATGCATGAAACACCAGCATCTGAGGACTGCCGAGTTAATAGCCTGGTCGAATGAGAAACTCACATCCTAGGATACTGGGGGGAGATTATTAGCTGTAGCTGTTTTATTTCATTTAGAATTTCCCAATGCTGTGGAATTCGAACAATGAAAGCATGCCTTCTTGAATGTCTTCAAAGGAGAAAGTTCTGCCCATATTAGATCATTGATAAACACTTGCTGAACGGAGTGGTTAGGTAACATAAAAGAAATACATGTGCCATCAAATGCTGCTTTAAAGCTAGGAGAAAGCCTGAAACTTATTTTACATACACAACTAATTTGGGGAAAGACAAAGAGTGCCCTGATAAGATTTCACAACTATAGTCCAATCGACAGTGGTTTGAAAAAATGACAATCAGAATAGAATAGAAATGTTTCTCCATCTCCTTTCCCCGCCTAGTCAAAGAATCCCTATTTCTCCTGGCTCTCGAATCCATTCTGAACAATGGAAAAGTTACTCAATCAGAAAGTGTAAGGTATTGACTTTGGGTAAAAATAACACCAAGGATACTGAAAGGATGACAGGTTCTGAGGAGCCCTGGCATACCAGTTCTTGTCATTAAAAGCCACAAAAAGAATTTCTTTCTAGATTCGACAAAACGCTGGCTGCATCAGAGAGCAAAGTGAGAGGACGCAGCTCCCCCGCACACAAGGTCCCAAGGCCTCCCCTCTAAGAATGCTTTGTGCAAGGATGTGGGTCCCACTGGAGAGACCACGTAGCAGGGACCCAGCAGGAGTGGAGGTGAAGACGCCACCTGAGGACAGCACAGGTCTGGAAAGATGAAGGCTCCGTGAACCCAGGACAGAGACAACGGGGTGAAGGCAGGTTATTTATTAAAGACACACGCCATGTTCATTTAAACCGTTATTCTTCATAATCCCCTGATTCTTTTTATCATAGGTCAGTATCTTCATTCTGTTCCCTTATTGGGTGTTACCCAAAAACGCCGTACAAAATTAAATGATTATCACAGTTCATCTAAACAGAGCCAAGAGGGCGGCTCCTGTGGCTCAGCGAGTAGGGCGCTGGCCCCATATACCGAAGGTGGTGGGTTCAAGCCCGGCCTCGGCCGAACTGCAAAACAAAAAAATAGCCGGGCGCTAAGGTGGGCGCCTGTAGTCCCAGCTACTAGGGAGGCTGAGGCAAGAGAATCGCTTAAGCCCAAGAGCTGGAGGTTGCTGTGAGCAGTGTGATGCCACGGCACTCTACCCAGGGCGATAAAGTGAGACTCTGTCTCTACAAAAA
>CAUYON010070072.1:0-12743 GCA_963573935.1 Arctocebus calabarensis | reverse complement strand
CTCCCGATCTCTGTGTCTCACCAGTTGCCCATCCACTCCAATAGTTCACATGGGGAAAGATCCAGAGCTCCCACCCTCTCACCTGCTGACCTGGGAGAGATGGGCTATAGGACCGTCTCCGCCGCCATCTTCCTCCGCCTCTCTTTATATCTTTTATGTTTACATGGATGGAGTTGGATCAAATTCCTCTTAGAAAGGTATCTCAAGAATGGAAAAGAATACTCAATATACTCAATACTATTATGAAATCAATATATAATCATCTACACTTTCATATGAAAAATAAAACACACTTATAGCCCAGAAAGAAGGAGAGAAGGGTAGGATATAGTTTTGATTGTTATCCTGGCAGAGGTTTGCTGCTGGTGTCTAACTAAAGTAAAGGCCAAAGATTTCTTATAAACATCCCCATAATACACAGGACAGCTTCCTACAACAAAGAATGATCCAGTTCCAAATGTCCACAGTGCCAGGTTGAGAAATCTTCATCTAATGTAATCCCTTCTACAACCCTATTTATTATTATTATCATTATTATTTTATAAGAGGAAGGGCTTTATTCACCAGCTGGGAGCTTACGGCCTAGAAGAATTCCAAATGGCCGCACTCCCCAACTAGCTTGGTCTTTCCCTTTCTATCAACAATCAAAAACTTCCACCCCACAGGTGCCCTTCTCATTGGCTAGTTTGAATCAAGCAGGAGATGCTATTCCAGCCCTACAGAACTATAGGATTTCACAGAACTTAGAAACTTCCAAGTTCCAGGAAGTTTACAAATTCCTAAGGGCTGAGTCACCATGGGGAGGAACCTGTAAGTGTATCCTTGTGGTCTCCTTGACAAGACTTGTTCTCCTAGACCTCACCCTCCTCGGGTATCCTCTCTCATTCCCCCCTTTTGAGACTCCATTATATTTTAATTTGGGGTCTTAATATCAGCTTGTATCTGCAGGTGCTGATATTGATTACTTTTTATCACTGAGGTCTTAGGGACTGTGACTTCTTGGATTCTCTGCTCAGGCCTTAATAGTACCGTGGTGGTGGGCTAATATACATACAAGTTTTTACTTTTCCCTGTGACATTTCCCCCCTTTTCCCAAAGTCCAAAAGTCCAATTAAGACAAGTCCCATGAGGAGTTTCCTCAGGCTTCAGCCATGCGTTAACCAACCAGCTTCCAGTATGTGGCTGGAGCAGGGCATGTTGACTGTCCTAAAAGTTACCTTTACTTCTCAAGGGCCAGTGAAGTCCTATTCAGCCAGCTGTGATGACTCGAAGTGAGGATTCCTTCCACCTTCACTGCTGTGTGTGTGGTCAGGATGA
Source organism: Arctocebus calabarensis (assembly GCA_963573935.1). Lineage (NCBI taxonomy): Eukaryota > Metazoa > Chordata > Mammalia > Primates > Lorisidae > Arctocebus > Arctocebus calabarensis. Next base: position 11,426 of record CAUYON010070072.1, on the reverse strand, counting down.
TGGTGGAAAGTCCTCTCTACCTTGGTTTCAGGGGGACCAGTTTCTGATTCTAGACCTAGACTTGGTCTGATTGATCCTCCAGAGAGAAAGGGATGTACAGACACAAAAGACTAAACAGAACATGGTTAATTACCCCAGTGGAGATTTTCCTTGCTACTCTTTTTAGGGTTTTTGTCTATTCAGTTCAGTCTTTCCCAGTTCTTTTAGGAGTTCCTGCTAAATTGCAGAGGATTGACAGAGACCTCTTTGAATAACACTAGTGGCAAGCCTGTATTCAATTAAGCTTTGCTTCCTGGCAGAGTTTACCAATTTCTGCTCTTATGGTCCTGTTCATGCACTTTACTCTGTCTAAGCTTAGAGGCCTATAAGTTATTCAAACCTTTAGCTTATTATTTGCGCTAGTTCTGTCATGAAGGCTAGCCCATTGTTAAGTTTAAACTAGAATGGCAACCTAAACCATGGGATGATTTCTCGGGGCAATATTTTACTACTTCAGGAGTCCTTTTATCCTGATGGGGAAGGCTTTTACCTCTTCCAAGTCTAATAGACCATCACCATCAAGTACTTGTTCCCTCTAAACCTGCGCATTTCAGTAAAGTCTACCTGGAAGTCCTCAAAGGATGTTGCTCCATACCACTGGATTCCTGGGGGTACCATCAGTCCTTGGTGCATGACAAACTGGCTGTAGGTGACACACTGTAGACTGACAGTTTTGGACAGGGCTGCCAGGTGGGAGATGTAAAAGTACCAGCCCAGCAACTTCATCAAATACTCCTGTCGCCACGGTGGCTCCTAGAACCTGGGGAACTGCTACTCGTCCATCTGGCATCTTTATCCATCATTCCTCTGCTTCCTGGCTCCCCTCTACTGCCAACCATTCCTTCTCCTCCCGGGAGTAGAAGAGGTCATCTCCAGAACCCATGGGATGAGGGGAGCCACTCATGACACCTGGTATGGTTTGGATGCAGCCCTTTTTGCCTCTGTACCTACCCTAGTGTTCCCTTTAGTAATGGTGGAAGCATCTCCTTAATGTCCATGACAATGCATCACTGCCACCTTTCGAGGTTTCCATACTTCCTCTCGTAACTGAAATATCTCCTGCTGATACTTAATGTCCTTTTCCCCAGAATTTAATAGTCCCTTGTACAAGGCCCTGAGTACTTGGAGAGTCAGAAAAGCAGTTACATTTTTCCTTTGACTTAGTTCTAAGGCTTGGCAATTAACTCAGCCTTCTGAGCTGATGTTCCTTAGGGTAGGGGCTTAGCCTCTACAGTCTCTGTTAAGGTGACCACTGCATACCCAGTCCGCTGCTCACCTTGCACCGTCACATAATTGCTTTCATCTACATACAAGTCCCAGTTTACAACTGTCCAAGGTTGGTCATGTAAGTCAGGTCTGCTAGAATACACATTATCTATAACTTCCTTACAGTCATGCTCAGTCTCTCTTCCACTGACTGGAAGGAGCATGACTTGGTTCAGGGTGTTCTCACATTAGAGAGCCAAAAATGTCCTTCAGTGTCCATTAAAGTGACCACAGAGTGGGGTACTTTCACTCTGAGATCCTTTCCTAGAGTCAGCTTATTGGCTTCTTGCACAAGGAGAGCAGTAGCGGCTAGAGCCCATAAACCTAGAGGCCACCCTTTTGCCACTACATTCACCTGTTTAGAGAGGTAAGCTACAGGCCTTGGCCAGGACCCAACCAGCTGGGTTAACACACCTACAGACATCTTTCCTCTCACTGAGATATACAGAGTGAAGGGCTTGGCCTAGTCTGGTAGCCTCAATGCAGGTGTATTTATCAGCCTCACTTGTAGCTGGGAGAAGGCATGTTCCTGTTCTCTTCCCCATTCTAAGGACTCTCCTTCCTCTCCTTCAGTTGCCTCATACAAGGGCTCAGCCAAGATGTTAAAGTTGGAGATTCAAAGACAACAAAAGCTGACTTCATCTAGGAATTCCCGAACCTGCTTTCGGCTCTTGGTGGTGGGGAGGCGATTAATGACTGGTCTCCGTTCAATGCCTAGAGTCCTCTCTCCCTGCTGAATAGTAAATCCTAGATAACATACTTGCCACTGGCAAATCTGGGCCTTTCGTTTGGACACTATGTAGCCACGTACCTCTAGATGTCATAAAAGACAGTCCGTGCCTCATGCTCAGCCCTCCTGGGTAGGGTGCCCTAAAATGAAGTCATTGGCATACTGGAGCAGCACACATTCTAATTCTTCAGCTGGGAATTTCTGGAGGTCACCAGCCACTGCTTCTCCAAAGATTGTGGGTGTTTTGAACCCCTGTGGCAACCTGGTCCAGGTGTACTAGATCGCAGTTTGCATGTCTGGTCTCTCCCACTGGAAAGCAAACAGCCTCTGGCTTCTTGGAGCCAGCCTTATACTGAAAAGGCATCTATTAAGTCCAGGCAAGTGGGCCACTTGGCTTCTGCTGGCGGCAGACTGAGCAGAGGATACGGATTGGGCACAGTAGGATGCAGTGTTACAGTTACACCATTTACTGGGAAATTCTCATTTTAGGTTTTAATTCTTCCTGAGGTATCTATATAGACACAGTAGATAACATCTAATACTGCACAAATTTTTCCCATGTAGCCAACAGGCGACCTTTGTTGAGGCTTAAGGCTTCAGAGTAAATATAACTACTGTATATAATTCTATACTCTTTGACCAGTCTCTTAGTCCCATTTAACAGATGAATTTAGTAAAATAGTTACATCTCATTTTATGAGTTTATAGTACAGATGAGGCTGGGATCTAAATACAGGTGGGCCACAGCCTTTTTTCTCTTTGAATCATTTTTCTATCTCCAATTTCTCTCTTTACTAAAGACAAAGTATAGCAGAACTAACTTACTTGCCAAAATAAACTGTATCTTCAGTATTCTGGGTCTGATTATTTGCATAAACTGCAGTAAGAATAATTAATTATTAGCCATCTAGGCTCTTTCCTTTAAAATTGGCTTTGCTGGAATCTTTTATAAGGAATCTCAGGCTGGACTTTCTTGAAAGCCTTTCATAAGCCCAGGTTTCATCTGTGTCACTAGATACCTGTATGCATTGGGTAAATTCCTCTTCTCTTGAGGTTCCCCAAGCACATTTTCAGTGACTTGTCAGCAAATGACCTTTATTATTTACCACAGATCAGGAAATGTTACTGATGGGTATATGGCCAGTTTTCCAAAGGGTTTTTCTTATTGGCCTTATAAAGTCACCCTGAATTCCTTAATGCAGTCTGGACACCTCTGGAAATGCTATTACAGCCAAAGCCTTGGTAAAATAACCAGTGCCTTCATCATGTCCTATATAACAAAACAGATTCTTATTGAACTTATGCAAATAACTGTATTGTCAGAAATTAAGAATACTTACAAATGGCTTTCATATTCTGGAGAAATCAAGAGAGAGAAAAAATACATGATTCAAATTCTGCTCATAAGTACATACATTGCTTGAAGAGCTACAAATAGCTCAAAAGACAGAAAATTATTTTCTTAACTTCTGAAAAACAGAACACAGACAAAATCAACAATATTTCAAACAAAAGGCCATTGCAAATTAGGCCAGTTCCACATAACTGATTTCTGTTCTGTTTGAAGTTAGGTTAGCAATATTCATGGACATGTTAACTTTCCAATGAAAGTTCTAAAAATCTGCTTTTAGTCTGAAGGTGTTCAATTTCCAAGGACACCAGGAATTTGAATTGGAGAGAATTTGTCTGTCTCTCTTAATATTTCTTTTTCTTTTTTTGGTTAAACTTTGTACTCAGCAATTACATTTAAAAAACACTTTCTTTTTAGATGAATTAAAATTACTACCAACAATATATGTTAGGATAGACCACTGTCTTATACATTAGGACAGTCCAATGTCTCATACATTAGGACAGACCAATGCTTTATAATATTAGAAAAAAATATATATATACATATTCATAACCCATACAAAATTAATCATTTCATATTTGACAATGTTTCCTATATATTTTTAGTAAGTAAAATAAGTTTAATAAGTGAAATAAGTTTAATTTGTTTTCCTATGATTTTCAGTGATTCCAGCCTAGCCCGGGCCAGCTAAACAACAATAACAACTGCAACAAGAAAATAGCCAAGTGTTGTGGCAAGTGCCTATAGTCCCAGCTACTCAGGAGGCTGAGGCAAGATAATCGCTTAAGCCCAAGAGTTTGAGGTTGCTGTGAGCTGTGATGCCACAGCATTCTACCAAGGACAACAGAGTGAGACTCTGTCTCAAAAAAAAAACAAAAAAACATTTTTTTTCCCCAAGTAGCAGAAGCTGAGACTTGAACTCTAGTTTTTAGGTCTATTATTTTTACTCTCTATTCTATAACTCTTGCCAGGTCTTGCCTACAAGGGTTGAACTAAACAGGAAACTTAATGCTCACAGTCCTGAACCTACTCAACAGTTACAATTTCCAGCTGTTTTAACACCAGATTTTACCAAGTTTCATGTGAAAAACTAAAGACGTTTCTTTAGCCAGAGCTGGGAGTATCTTTAAATTGAATCCAGTTCCCCCTATCGAAACATAATAACTTTTAAAGTAATCTAGTCTCTTCATTACCACTGTTACATCCAGTTGTCCAAACCTCTTTTGAGTTGGTAGTTAAAAGGGCCCAGCCGCACACTCCTAACATTATTGTCGCTGGCTAAAATGCTTAGCAACAACACAAACATCACTCAGAATCAAATTATCAGATGTACTGACAAGATGCTCCTCGCTTTAATAGTGTGGTAAATGATGGCTGGGAGACGTTCTTTGAAGCCGCAGAGGCAAATGTGAAAGCTAATTCAATTCTCAAATGAATAAAAGTGAGAAACTGTTCTTATAAACCTGATATTACTGGAGATAGGGCCAGAGCATCCTGCTGTCTTGTTTGGGAGAAGAGAGAGGAAGGAGAGTTCATTTTATTCCTGTTAATAAAGAGCTGGGCTCTGTGACCACACATTTGACCTTGTGTACTGGGCTGAGAAGTTCAACAGGAGGGTTCATTCCCAGCTCAGTCCACAGCAAGCTAACGTCATCATCAGTTTCCCCTGTAGCTGCCTGAGGGAGTGAGGGGCCTCTCTGGAAGCATTCAGGGCTTTGGGGGAAATTAGATCTCTTCTTATTAGACTTTGAGAATGCATAATAGAATTTTCTGAGAGGAGACGGGATCTTGGGTCACCTGGGACAGTGACTTGCCAATTGCTATGGAGAGCCCTAGGTTTTCACAAAGGTATCTTAGAGGCAAGGAGAAGGAAGGCTTGGAAGGAAGTAAGGCCTGAAATTTGCTTTAATTTATTTTACATATTGGGCTTGGAGGTAAGGTATTAATTATAGGGAAAAAAAAAGCTTTTGCTGATAAAAATCATGAATTCTGCTAATCCACTCACTTAGATAAGAGAAGCAAGGCTCTGTGGAGATGTGGCCTCCCTGAACAAACACAACCAGTCAAGCACTACACTTTGACACCAACTCTATACTCAACAATTCATTATTTATTTATTTATTTATTAAATCATAAACGCATAGATAATGTATACATTAATGCATGTATGGGGTACAATGTGCTGATTTCATATAGAATTAGGAGCATTTACATCACACTGGTTAATATGAACCTCATCTCATTTGCTTAATTATTGTGTTAAGACATTTATACTCTCTACTTAATAAAGCCCACAAATACCCTTGTATTATGCACCATAGGTGTGATCCCACCATTCACCCTCCCTCGATCTGACCTCCCCCTTTCCCCTCCATTTCCCCTTCTCCCCCTTTGTCCTGGGCCATAGTTGTGACACTAACTGTGTGGAATTACTGTCCAACTTTACAGATTTGAAAGGCTCATTGATGCTGGCTGCAAGACCCGGGGGCCATTTGTGCATGCTCTTGGCCAACTTGGCTACAAATTTGGGGGATTTCCACAATCCTTCTTCAGGTTATGACTCATGGATCTTAGAAAGTGCTACCCTTATAACTATTTTATTTCAAGGGATACCAATGAACAACCAGATGAACACAGGTCAGTAAGGTTTGGAAGTCTTGGGGCAGGTGTTTCTGTGCCTGTGGAGTCAGGGTTTGACACCTTCGCCCTCCAGCACATCAGCCTACTTACCAACCAGGAAGCTGTTGAGCTTTGTTGTCCAGAATTTTTGTGGAGCTTTCCTTATACAGACGTGACCCCCCTCCTCAGAAGGCCCAGCATGGGGCTGAGACTTCTGATCCTTAATTATGTTTTTGGTCTTACTGGCCTGGTTTACATAAAGTTGAGTATAGTAAAAAATGGTTTATTTGGAATAACAAAATACTAACACTTGGGAAATTCCAAGTTTTTGAAGCTCTATGTCAAGAGCCAGGGACAAAGGCCAGATTTCCCCCCCCCCCAACCCCCAAATCATACTACAAGGACAGAGGCTGACACCTGTTTTTTTTTCCATCCTCCCACCCTCTGGCTAGGTGTTTCCAGAGTGATGAAATGGCAGAATGCGAAGGGGTTGGAGCTGGAGGGACTTAGTGATTGGCTAATGTATAGAAGAGTGTGATGTGGTTCGAGTTGATGCTGAGGGCCCTGGATGCTTTGAGATAAAGCTGGTCTGACAGCTGGACCTCTAACCCTGAATTAGAGACACTCTGGAGAGATCTATATGTGTTTCCTGTGTCTTCTCCAGCAAATAAACACAAACTCACTGCCTTAGAGCAACCCCACAATTTATGATCTTGTAGATCTGGAAGTTAGAAGTCTAAAACAGGTCTGCAGAGCTGCACTGAATCTAGAGCAGTGGTTCTTAACCTCCCTAATGCTGAGACCCTTTAGTACAGTTCCTCATGTTGTGGTGACCCCCAACCATAGAATATTTTTGTTGCTACTTCATAACTGTAATTTTGCTACTGTTATGAATTGTAATGTAAATACCTGATATGCAGGATGGTCTTAGGTGAAGACCTGTGAAAAGGTCGTTTGACCCCCAAAGTGGTCGCAACGCACAGGTTGAGAACCACTGTTCTAGAGGCTCTGAGGGGATAGTTGGTTCCCCTTCTCCTTTCCAACACCCAGCAGCTACCCACATCTTTTTGTTAAGGCCCCCCCTTCTTTAAACCCAGCAACACAGCATCTCCAAATCTCTCCCTTTCCTTTGCTTCCACTATTACATTTCCTTCTAACTCTGATTTCTCTTGCATTCTTCTTATAAGAACCCTGCGATTATATCAGGCACAGCAGGATAATCCAGGATAATCTCCTCATCTCAAGATTCTTAACTTGATTGCATCTGCAAACTCTCGTTTGCCTTATAATGTGATATGTTCACAGGTTACTGGGATTAGGAAGTGGACATCTTTGAGAGAGCATTATTCAACATACCACATTTTTCTCATTTCTAACACAGATTTTTCAGCTCCTGTTTGTGCAATGTTGAAATCCATGATGACTGTTCTTGAGAAGGGGGACTCTGTCTCCTTTCTCCAACTTTGTGTCTTCGGCTGGCTCCTTCCTCATTTTGCTGGCAAGGGTGAAGTGTGGTCCTTTGACTACTCAGGGTTTTATTTACTCAAGGGGATAACAGGACCTTTGAAACTGACAGACACCTGCAATGCCCTTCCTTTCTGTTCCACCTGTTGTGAGTCTGCTAGATCTGTGTTGTGTTCCTGGTCCTCCCATATTTACAGGGAGGTGTTATAGGATATTTGGAAATACTGTTCAGTCATCCTGTGTCCTCCAGCTCACCTCTTACCAGAGAGCCCTGCAAGACAAAGGTCTTTGTACTTTCCAAGTAAACAAATTGCAACTTCACTTCTTACTTGGACAATACCTGATCAATCAGAAAAGATGGTTGTCTGCCCAAGCATCATTTGCAACCCCATTTCTCCTCCCTCATAGCTCACTAATTTAGTGTATTAGCTTTAGAAATTTATTTCCCTCTCCTTTTTTTCCCCTAAGTAAAAGGTACAGTGGTTCTGATGCAAAATGTCTTTACTATTATGTTTCTGCATAGGTCAATGGTTTTCAATGCCCACAGGGCTGTGCACTCTCCCTCTCCCACCCCCAGGGAACATTTGGTAATATTTGAAAGCATTTTAGTCATCACAACTTGGGAAGGTGGCTGCTACTGGCATCTAGTGGGTAAAGGCCAGGGATACAGCTAAACATCCATCCTGCAATGCATAGGCAAGATCCCCACCATAATTATCTGGTCCAAATTACCAGCAATGTTGTAGTTGAGAAATCCTGGCTTAAGTCCAAAGAGGAGGAAAAAATATTGCAATAGGTTTAATGTCTTTCTCTATCAATTCACTTAGCCCTATCTGTAGGAGATTTGGGACAATTACTGAAGCACATTAATGAACAGGTGGGGGTCTGTCTTTGTGCTTCCAAAGCTTCAAACATGAGGACCAGAATGTCAACTTCCTCTCCGTTCATCTGCCCTCACACAGAGCAAGTCATCTTTCTCCCACCACATTGCCTACCCATGTGGTAAAAATAATAAGCTGAGAGCAGGATGAGCAAGAAGAGACTGCCCTTCGCTGATCACTGAAGCCTGACCTTCAAGTGTCTGGGAGTGTGGACTCCCAACCTGCACCAAAAGCTTTGTTGCGTTTTGTGCTTTGGTGTGTTGGTAATGAGTGTAAGGAATAAATAAACAAGGATAAGCAGTCAGGACCATTTCTTGGTTTTAACTTCCCAGACCTCATATGAAGAGGGAAAAGCCTTAGTTGGAACCATGGAAAACTTCAAACAGCCGTTATCTCAAGCAAGGCAGTAAGCCACAAGGGTTTGGGTAAACTATGATAGATTTCAGTGAACAAGACTTCTTGGGATTCTGTCTCAGGTTGGACTGAGTGACAACTATATGAGCAATTCAGGTACCCAGCCAGCAGGAAAACAGAGGGCTGAAAGGCACATTCACACTGGATCAGAGCACAAAAATCTTGCTGCTTCTTCTGACAGAACAAAAAAAGGGGTGGGTGGGTGGGGAAGAAAGGCCCCTGCTTCTTTGTTAAGAGGTTAAGTTACTTATGCAGTTAAAAAGAATTATACTTCTTCCTTTATGTGCAAAGAAAAATAACGATTTTGAAATTACTTCATTGGTCAAAAAATAACTACTGGTTGCAAACATTTGTTCACATCACAAAAGGCATAGTTTCCCTTATCTTAACAAGAATATTATAACATCTTGTTACAGTTAATAGTTATTGAATGGCCTATTACGTCCCAGGCACTGTTTAAGGGCACTGCAGATGTATTACCCAATTTAAACCTTCGCCTTAACCCTCAGCCTAAGGTTATTGTTCTGATTATATAGATAAGGAAATGGAGGGTAGATAAAGAGACAAAGTTACTCACCCAAGAAAGAAAGAATTTTGAAAGATTTGTCCGGCCAAACAATTCCTCTTAATTACTGTTCCACTGAACTTTCATCCAGATTAATCCTGCATATTCATACTTTATTTTGGGTTTGTAGTTTTCTTTTCTTGTACTGTCTTTGATGACTTTTTGCTATCAGAGTAATGCTGGACTCTACAATGAATTGGAAAGTGTTCCCCCCCCTTTTCAACTTCTTGGAAGAGTTTGTGCAGGATTGCTATTATTTATTTATAAAATGTGTTGGAGAAGCCATCTGAACCTAGAGTTTTATTTGTGGGAAGTTATTTCTTTAATAAATAGAGCACTCAGGTGATCTATTTCATCGCCAGGGAGCTTTCCTAGTTGTATCTTTCAAGGGATTTGTCTATTTCAACTGTCATTGAATTTCTTTCTTTCTTTTTTTTTTTTTTTTTTAGATATTCTAAATATTTTGCCATTGGTAGAGTGCTGTGGCATCCCACCTAACAGCAACCTTGGGCTTAAGCGATTTTCTTGCCTCAGCCTCCCAAGTATCTGGGACTACAGGTGTCCACCCCAATGCCCGGCTAATTTTTGTTGAGGTTGTCATCATTGTTCTTAGCTGGCCCAGGGCAGTTTCAAACACAGCAGCCTCAGTGTATGTGGCTGGCATCGTAACCACTGTGCTATAAGCACTGAGCCACTGTCATTGAATTTATAGACATAAAGTTGTTTATAATATTTATCTGATTATCCCTTTAAATATTGGTAGAATCTGTAGAATGAGATCACCTCTCTCATGATATTGATATCTGTGTCTTCATTCTTTTTCTAGATCAGTATGGCTAGATTTTTATTCAGTGTTTTGACTGCTCTAAGAATCAGCTTTTTATTTTGTGGATTCTTCTCTGTTTTCTATTTCATCTGTTTCTGCTCTCACATTTATTATACCTGTTGTTTTGCTTACTTCAAATTTAACTTGCTCATTTACTGTTTTCCTAAGGTGCAAACTGATATCATTAATTTGAGATCTTCGAAGTTTTCTAAGGCAGGCATTTAGTTCCACAAATTTCTCCTTAGATACTGCTTCAACAACACTCCACACCTTTCACTGTGCTTTAATATCCATTCTGTTACACACCCTGTCTGTGTTCTCTCTTGATTTCTTCTTTGAGCATGGGCTATTCAAAAATATGCTGTTAAGTTTCCAAATGTGGAGGTTTACTAGAGATCTGTTATTAATTTCTAATTTAACTTTGTTATAGTTAGAAAACACAGTTTGGATGACTTGAATCTTTTCATTACATTAATTTTCTTTTTTTTTTGTAGAGACAGAGTCTTGACTTTATCGCCCTGGCTAGAGTGCCGTGGCGTCACACTGCTCACAGCAACCTCCAGCTCTTGGGCTTAAGAGATTCTCTTGCCTCAGGCTCCCTAGTAGCTGGGACTACAGGCGCCCACCACAGCGCCCGGCTATTTTTTTTTGTTTGTTTGTTTTGCAGTTCTGCCGAGGCCGGGCTTGAACCCGCCACCTTCGGTATATGGGGCCGGCGCCCTACTCGCTGAGCCACAGGAGCTGCCCACATTAATTTTCTTGTATTCTGGTCTGGGATACAGTCTATACTGGTAGATGCTCTGTGCAGATATTCAAAATACATTGAAAAGAAGCTTGTATTCTGTTGCTAAGCAGAATGTTGTATAAATGCTAACCCAGTGAAGTTGGTGCATGGTATTTTTCAAGTCTACATTCTTTTTTTTTTTTTTTAAGTAACTTAAAAAATATTTTTGTGGAAGACAGTGTAGATAGAACACAGGATGTCAATTCTTTATCTAGTGCTACTGTGAGATTGAGAAAATAAGTGATTTGCACAGCCCCCCCTTTTGGTATTTTTTAAAATTTTTATTAAATCATAATTGTGTACATTGGTGCAATCAATGTACACAGTTATGGCACAATGTGCTTGCTGACTTTATATACAATCTGAAATATTTTCATTGAACTATTTAACATAGCCTTCATGGCCTTTTAATCACTATATGAAGACATTTATATTCTACATTTAGTAATTTTCACTTGAACCCTTGTAAGATGCACTGTAAGTG
>CAUYON010070069.1:0-34104 GCA_963573935.1 Arctocebus calabarensis | reverse complement strand
CTGTACATTGGTGCAATCATAGGGCACGATTCATATACATTCAGAAATGTTTCGATCGTACTGTTACAGATAGCCTTCATGGCATTTTCTTGATCACTATATAAAGACATTGATACTCTACATTTAATAAGTTTCCCCAGTACCCTGCTAAGCAATTCTAAGCTTTTAAGGGAATGTTATGGCAGAATTTGTAGGAGATATTGATTTTCTTTTTCATTCAGCAAGCACTTTTTATTGAGCTGGGCTCAGTGGCTCATGGCTGTAATCCCAGCTACTCCGGAAACTGAGGTGGAAAGATTGTTTGAGACTAGCCTGGGCAACATAGCAGGAACCTGTGTCCAAAAAACAAAACAAAACAAAACAAAAAAACACTGTTTATTAAACACCTACCAGGTGTCAGGTACCGTATTAGATGCTGAAGCAACAGCAAGAAAGAAAACAGACAAGGTCCTCATGGGCTTAACTTTTGGTGAGGAGAAACGTAATTAACAATTAAAAAAATGTCAAGTGGTGGATATGTGCTACCCAGAAAAGAAAACAGGAGCAGAATGACACCTGGGGGAGGAATAAGAAGGAACCGAGAGATGAATGTACCAGGCAAGACAGCTTGCAAGTATAAGACCCCAAGATGCAAATGAGGTTGGTGCATTAAGGAACAAAAAGGGCTGGAAGGTAAAGTAGCAAGAAGAAATGTTATTTAAGATGACATTGGAGAGCTAGAAAGGGATCAGATATTGTGGGTCCCTGTGGGCCTAGGCAGAATTTGGACTTCGAAAGTAAATTGAGAAACCATTGAAGGGTTTTCAGCAGGGGAGGAACATTATCTGATATTTAACATAATCGTGCATAGCGGTCACCTCACAGTGTCCAAAGTGGAGTGCAGGAATAGAGCCAAACTCCACACATCTACTACCTTGAGGGCTGCAGCTTCCTAGATGCCTTCTAGTTGAGCCTTCCCTAATGGTTGGGAGTAGCCCTGAGTCTAGCGTGCTAAGTGCATGCACACGCACGCACCATGCCTGGGCTCCCTTAGAGAACTGCAAAATAATTCTGTAAATACATAGTGACATCATCATGTTGCCCATGTTCTCTTTTTAGATCCAACTATAGTTAGACTTCCCCAAAGATTCACTCAAGCATTGACTTGAGAGTTGGTCAAGTTTTCTGTTTTCCTGAGGGTCTGTGGTGGGGGAAGTACATGATAGTGTCAGGCCTCCTCTCTGCCCGGCCCTATGCCTGTATCAATTCATTCACATTATTGCATCTTTCATGGACCTCAGGCCCTGCATTAGAAAGAGGCATGGGGTCCCTGCCTTCTGGAAACTCCAGGCAAAGTGGAAGACTCTTAGTCACTCACCCTTGGCTGCTCCAGTTCCAGGAATTGTGCCCATGACCTGGCGTCATGAAACTGCTAAGGCAGTTTCTGAAATAGGCCTCTGTTTTTCATTCTTTCAACAGATTCTTTTTTCTCAGAGTTACATGGTGTGTGTTGCAAGTCTAAGTCTGGACTTTTCAGATGGAGCAAGAAAAAAATCATGAGTATTTTCAGATTTTTGTATACCTAAGTCTGGATTTCGACACAGTGTTTTCTGCGTATATTCCATTGCCATCCGCCTCTGAGAAACCTGTAGGAATTAGAAATCCAGCTTCCCTCCTGCCCTTATTATCTCTGTGCTTTTCTTAGGCGACTTCTGAGAGAGTGATTGTTGCCCCACTAAGTACCGAGGGCATAGAAAGCTGTGGATCTGCAGCTGACCTGAGCTGTATTTATCCTGCGTTGACAGGATGGGCAAGATCTCAAAATCATACTTCAGAAGTCATTTGCCCTCGTACACCTGACCTGGTCTCTTCACCGGTACTTGTAGCTTTCTCCTTACATGCTTGACTGCTGGGTAAAATGAGAAGAAAAATCACTTAGCCTAATTACTGGTGTAGTGAAGAGCTTTTATCTCTTGAGCAACTCTTCCTTATTACTAAATAGACTGGTATTTAGTGATGCTTTCAAACAGAATTTGCCTAAAGAAATCTCAAGTTGCACGAACAGTTATGTCTGTGTCAGTGTCTGGAATAAATTCGGGCTGTTAACTGGATGGAGGTACCCCGTCTCCGCTGGTCATGGTACCAAACAGCTACTCTATGTCTGGTGGGAAAGAGAAACACTTAAGTTTTAGAACTTAGGTCTTTTTCCTTGCTTGCTTCTTAAGCAAAGCCAATCTAGTTTCTTTTTCTGAAGCAAAGGAGGAAGGAGCAAACAGCCAATTAATCAGACAGGAAGTGAATACCCACAGAAGGACGTCTGCTTCTGACTAGTGTGTCACATTTAACAAGAGGCCAGAGCCCGTCCAAAATGGCTGTCGGAAAAATACCTCCTCGTTTGCATTGGAGATGACCCTTTCCCAGGGACAGTGCTCTGAGTTGGTCTGGGTCCCTGGTCATGGCTTCCTACAGTTCCCTTTAACGGTAAGAAAGTTGATAATCAAACTAAATTTATTTCCTTTATCAGCTAAATGGCTGTTAATGGGCCACGGTATGTTGACATAAAATTGTTTAATTTTTCGGTCGAAGATCATGTGGGCTATTCTTGTCGCCCGGAATGCTAGTTCTACCACTGTGGTGGGTGTGGGTGATTCATAACTTGTGTTTTGAGCAAAAGTGTAAGCAGGATTTTCAGTAGAAGGTTTCCTGACCCCTGGAAAAGTTAAGACCCAGAAGACTCTTTCTCTCTTTTTCCCACTTGATAAGTGGGGGTTTGTGTGAGTTAATGGGCGCTTGTGATGTGTGGTAGAGTTGTCTGCACAACTGTCTTTGTACCTTAGGCTTGGCCAGTGGTCGTAAAAGGAATCATCAGAAGCATCAAATGGAAATACAGTGGAACTAAGCCACTGCAGTTCTATCGGTGCACGAATGTGTCACTTAAATTGAAATCCCAGACTAAACCATTTCCAAGCAGAATAATTCTGCTTACGTTCTAACAGTGCAGTGCACAACTACCATTGCTATTACTATCAAATTCTGTAGCATTCACTATAACTATGTACGTAATCAATATTTTGGCATAAAATAGTATGGTTTTAAATTTTCAAGCCTTGGGCGGCGCCTGTGGCTCAGTGAGTAGGGCACTGGCCCCATATACCAAAGGTGGCGGGTTCTAACCAAGCCCCGGCCAAACTGCAAAAAAAAAAAAAAAAAATCTAAATTTTCAAGCCTTATACTCAGAGACCTATACAGAGCAGGATTAAGGAAACTTTTTGTCTTAAAATTTTTTTCTAGGATATTATGAAAAAGCAACTTGATGTTCCTCTTTCCCCTGGAGAAATAAAATAAAGCTTTAAAAAATGAAGCGGGCTCATATAACTTTATTCAGTAAGTAAAAGTTCTTTTAAATAATTTAGTGCCAGGAGGGGGGAATTGGCTTATGCCTGTAATCCCAGCATGTTGGGAGCCCGAGGTGGAAGGATCAGTTGAGGTCAGGAGTTTTGAGACCAGCCTGGGTAGCAAGATCTTGTCTCTACTCTGCCCCCGCCCTGAAAAAAAAAATACAATTAGCTGGTGCACCAGCGGGAGGGTTGCTTGAGCCCAGGAGGTTGAGTCTACAGTGAGCTCTCTAGCCTAGACAACAGGGTGAGACCTTGTCTTTGAAAAAAGTGGTTTTGTGTTTGTTTTTAATTTACAAAAAAGAAAATAGAGTAGTGGTAAATAAAGACTGCAGAAGAAAGATTTGAATTTTAAAAAGTGGAACAACTTAGTAGAGAGAAAGGCAGGGGAAAGACTAAGACAGGATGGTAGTGAGAAAGGAAGATGGGAAGGGTTTGGAGGGGATTGCTGAGGGAGCCATACTCTTAACAGTTCACTTGGACTTGGGCGTTACAGTAGAATGCATTAACTTTATAATGTTTTGTTCCGTGTAGTCAAAACTCTTCTTTTTGTAGGTGTAAAGAGGTCAAATGATTTACCTAAAATCAAGTTTTCTAATGCGCCTTGAAAAGTGTATTCGTGGGTTAATTGTTCTTTACTAGCTTTACTCCAAAAGCTAGACTCACCTGTACTCTGGACGAAATGAAATATCCAGAGAACTCCGCATGGTGAGACTCAGTTCCTGGTGTCCAGCAGCAGTTTCACTCTGATCTTTGATAAAATCGAATTGTAGATCTGACCGATAAGCTGGAAGTTCCCCAACCTCTGCTAAAATGTAAGAGGAAGCGAGCTGTCTAATTCCTGGACCTTTCGGGTGTTATGCCCTTTGGAGTCCATTTAACACTTCGTGAACACGTCATTTACTTTGGATACATTTCTGTTTTAAGGGTTGACTCATTTTGTTTTTACAAATTGTGGAGCACTTACTTCTTATTGGAAAGAGCATTTCCCTGGACTGACATAAATACCTCTGTCTGTATTTCGTAATCTCTGGTCCTGAAAATAAAAAGTGAAAAAAAAAAATACTAGAATAAGGAATGCTTTAATAATTTGTTTGCTCTTCTGTGAAGTGTAAAATGTACTGTATACACATCTCCTGTCACCATTCTGTAATAGAGAGGTTTGGGTGGGTTTTTCCTCCACATGGGCTAAGGTTTAAATCAGCTTATGGTTTCTTTTTCTCAGGGTGAAATAGAAGGAAAGACAGGAACATTTATTGACCACTTACTATGTGTTAGGCTGTTTACTTTTGTTTGTTTTATTTTTTAAAAATGGCTAATAACTCATTAAGTACTGCCTCACGTGACTCTTGGATAACCTTATTAGGTTGATGCTATTGTCCCCATTTTATTTAGGAAACTAAGACAGGCTAAGTAATTTGTCCAAGGTCACCTAAAAACTAAGTGTGGAGGAAGTTTTCTGAATCTCAAGGGCTTTTTTATAAGTGCAATTTGGAAGCAACATGATAAATTATATGATATCTTGAGGTTTTTTTCCGGTTGTGGAGATCTGGGATTATAAATGTTTTGCTTTAAGTGTCACAGTAACAATAAATGTCTAAAACAAATCATCTCAAGTAACATGTTTTCCATTTTAAGTCTTTTGACTTTTTCAGAAGGAAATTTGGTGGCACTTTTGCTTATATTAAAAGGCTGTTCTTTCAGTGATAAAAGAATACAGTAAAAAAAAAATAATAACAGTACAGTATGTCCAGTGTGTGTGTTTGTGTGTGGGGGGGGCAGAGAACAACAGTGTTCTTAATCCTCTGGTACAGGTTGTTGAAAATTGCCTATGAAAAAAAATTTTGAGGGGGGGTGACTCAGTGAGTAGGGCCCCGCGGCCCCATTGCCCCATATACCCAGGGTGGTAGGTTTGAACCCCGCCCCAGCCAAACTGCAACAAAAAAATAGCTGGCTGTTGTGGTGGGTGCCTATAGTCCCAACTACTTGGGAGACTGAGGTAAGGGAATCGCCTAAGCCCAAGGGCTGGAGGTTGCTGTGAGCTGTGATGCCATGGCACTCTACCAAGGGTGACAAAGTGAGACTCTTGTCTCTAAAAAAAATTTTCTTTATTAAATCCTCTACCATTTAGTCCTCTGGTAGAACTCAATGTGTTGCTTATGATTTACAAAGACTTGGAGATTTTAGCCTCTTGAAGAGATGGTAAGTAGTGGGAGAAAGCCCCATACTTTTTTTTTTTTTTAACAGAATCCCAGCCACTAACCACTAATCTATAAACTGGAGTGTCTCCTTTGTAAAGCCTTCAAGGGATCCCAAGCAAGCAGTTTGACTGTGTAAGGATTTTACATCATTTTAAATTTTTGATTTCTGCTTTCTCTTTTTTTTCCAAGAGAATTTCTTTCTTTTTTTTTTTTTCCTTTTTTTTTTTTTTTTTTGGAGACAGAGTCTCACTAGGTCACCCTCAGTAGAAAAAGCCCCATACTTTTGAGTTATATGGGTAAAGTAAAAAGGTTTCCTTTTTCTTTCTCTGTTAAATAATGACAGGAGAGTCATTCATTTAAGCTGCATCTTCACTATTGAAAGTGGCTATCTATGAGTTCGTATTCATTTTTAAATAAAATAGATATAAGCATGGATTTCAAAATCATTTTATTTTAGAGTATAGCCTTTTTCCCCAGCAGCTACTCCTACAAGGAAATTGGGTCCAAGCTCCTCACCAATTTTAATGACATTGTGTATGCTTCAAAATGTCTTCTTTGAAAAATGCCTTTCCCACCCCTCAAACAAATCATCTCTACCAGAAAGAATTGTAAAAGAAGCATTTTCTAAATAGCCATGGACCCTCAAGGTATGGCAAAGACTTATACCATTACCGTTGAGAAGACAATCTAAGCAGAAGTCACTTAAGATATTATTTTAAGAGCAAGTGTATTCTTAGACCCCAGGGAGTCCTGAATGTGCTCACATTCAGTTCAAGTGGAGAATAACAGTGAATAATAACTAAGTGGGTGAGGCTGTTGATTTGCTTATAAAGGAAAGCTTGTTTCTCTTTTCTGCCTTTTGCTTCCTCTGGGGTCCAGCCTTTTTTTGTTATTTTTTATTTTTTGTTCCCCTCTTGTATGGATTGCCTCATTGCTCTGAGGAGGCCCCTCAGCCTGGGGAGAAGAAAAGTAGCAATAATAGAAACAAACTTTTCTGCAGAGGTATTAAAAGTTTCTAAAATAGCACAAGGACAGGCTGGGGGAGGGGTAGAGCCAGCGGGGAGGGGTGGAGCCAGGAGGAGAGGTTGCACAGTGACTCGCATCATCAAATAGAAACTCCAGGCGACTGCAGCTGTGAAAAGATTGTGTTAAAGAAACAGGATGACTGTGGTTTGCTGTGAGCATCAATTTTCCTGTTGAGCATTTTTACAGGAAGTTGCAGAACAAAGCCTAATTCATCTTAATTAGTTCTAATGGTTTTCAGATCTTAAATATATCCAACTAAGCATCATGGAGGACTCTCTAAAGACTAGAATCAAGAATAATTATGACTAAGAATCCCAAAGCTGCATACTTTTTTTTTCGAGACAGTCTCACTGTGTCACCCTCGTAGAGCGCTGTGGCATCACAGCTCACAACAACCTCAAACTCTTGGGCTTGTGCGATTCTCTTGCCTCAGCCTCCCAAGTAGCTGAGACTATTTTTTATTTTATTTTATTTTTTTTGAGACTATTTTTTATTTTATTTTATTTTTTTTTGAGACAGAGCCTCAAGCTGTCACCCTGGATAGAGTACTGTGGCATCACAGCTCACAGCAACTTCCAATTTCTGGGCTCAAGCGAGTCTCTTGCCTCCGCCTCCCAAGTAGCTGGGACTACAGGCACCCGCCACAATGCTCAGCCATTTATTTGGTTGCAGCTGTCATTGTTGTTTGGTGGGCCCGGGCTGGATTCGAACCCGCCAGCTCAGGTGTACGTGGCTGGCACCTTAGCCCGTTGAGCCACAGGTGCTGAGCCCCAGCTATTTTTTTAAAATTCAGGATTTTAGCAGCAATTTGAGTTTGCTAAATGATTTTACTTTTGCAATATAACTTGGTGTGGATTATGGCCCCTGCAATTATCTTTTATGGTTAACTAGTAACTAGTGGTTAACTAATAAGTAGTATGGGTTAACTAGCTAACCAATAGCTAATAACTGTGGCTAACTAATAACCAGTACAGATTAACTAGTTAACCAATAGCTATGCATGCTAACCAGCAACTAGTTAACTAGTAACTATGTATGTTAACTAATAACTAGTGTGGACTAACTAGTTAACTAATAACTATGGTCAACTAATAACCAGTATGGGTTAACTAGTCAACTAATACCTGGTATGGATTAACAAGTTAATTAATAGCTAATAACTATGGTTAACTAATAACCAGTATGGATTTACAAATTAATAACATTGCATGCTAACTAGTAACTAGCTAACTAGTAAGTATGTATTAACTAGTTAACTAACAGCTAATAACTATGGTTAACAAATAACTAGTGTGGATTAACTAGTTAACTAATAACTGCATGCTAATGAGTAACTAGCTAACTAATAACTTGCATGGATTAACTAGTTAACTAATAACTAATACAGATTAACTAGTGAACTAGTAACCATGTGTGTTAACTAATAACTAGTATGTGCTAACTACTTAACTAATAGCTGATAACTATGGTTAACTAACAACTAGCATGGATTAACTAGTTAACTAATAGCTGATAACTGGCTAACTAATAACCAGTACAGATTAACTAGTTAAACAATAGCTATGCATGTTAACTAGTAACAAGTTAACTAATAATTAGCAGGGATTAGCTAGTTAACTAGTAACCATGCATGTTAACTAATAACTAGTGTGCATTGACTAGTTAGCTAATAGCTAATAACTATGGTTAAATGACAACTAGTGTGGATTGACTGGTTAACTAATCACTAGCATGGATTAACTAGTTATCTAATAGCTAATAACTGGTCAACTAATAACCAGTGCAGATTAACTAGTTAACTAATAGCTATGCATGCTAACTAGTAGTTAGTTAACTGATAACTAGCATGGATTAGCTAGTTAATGAATAACCAGTGCAGATTAGCTAGTTAACTAGTAACCATATGTGTTAACTAATAACTAGTGTGCATTGACTAGTTACCTAATAGCTAGTAACTATGGTCAACTAACAACTAGTCTGGATTGACTAGTTAACTAATAACTAGCATGGATTGACTAGTAAACTGATAGTTAATAGCTACAGTCAACTAGTAACCACTACAGATTAACTAGTTAACTAATAGGTATGCATGCTAACTAGTATCTAGTTAACTGATAACTAGTGTGGATTTACTATTTAACTAATAACTAGCATGGATTGACCAGTTAACAAATTACTAGTATGGCTTAACTAGTTAACTAGTAACTATGTATGTTAACTAATAACTAGTATGAATTAACTAGTTAACTGTTAACTAATAGCTATGGTTAACTAACAACTAGTATGGATTAACTAAAAGATTAACTACTATCTTTTATGGCTAACTAGTAACTATGGTTAACTAACAACTAGTATGAATGTAAGGAACAGCTCTCATTAAAACGATCTTACATATTTTCTTCTGCTAATATTTCTTTTTGTCAATCGTATGTATGTGTGTGATACATATGATGAGGGAGAGAGCACTGTATGTAGGTGTGTGTATTTGCAAGAGCTATTACCCCCAGCCAGTTTTCATCTAAAATCTATTATTGAGTGCTTCAGTGGTTAAATACAACTTTAGTGGTTTATTTTCATCTTTGTGTATTTTGGGGTTCTCTGTTCTCTATGACTCTCCTTTTGGAAATAGGAGGAGAAAAAAAACTAAAAAAGAAAAAAACGCACAAATTTATCCTGAAGAAACCAAAAGTACATGAGAAATACATACATGAAAATGAGTTAAAACATACGTACACTGTATCCCCTAATATTCAGAAATAAAAAAAAAAAACAGATGAAGCAGAAAAAAACTCATATGTGAAACTGTAAATGAATGAAAATAAGACAAATAGGAAATAACAAGGGCAAGAGAGCAGATGGATCTTTGAATCTCTCAGTTGTATTATTTCGGATTCCATCCTCCAGCTCCACCCCCACACGTGCTGCAAATACAATACTCCTCTATTGATTTGAGCTTTTTGGAAGGAAAAAAGTATACTTTTCCACATTCATTTGACATAAGATAGTATTTAAGGATAACTTTATACATGTGTCTTTTTGGATAGGACAATGTAGTCATAAACAAAACTGCTGGATCAAGCTGTTCTTATCTCCTCTGATAGAGCCCCTCCCCTCTCAGGGTTAGAGGCTGGCCTGAGGATTGTCAGCTGTGCTCTTTGGGGAACTGTGGGAAATCCCTTCCCTGCCCATATCATTCTGTAATATGGACCTCATGTGCTTTGATCTACCATAGAATGAATTTTAAGTTGACTATGAAACTAAGAAACAGTTTATTTCAATGAGTAGCACATAATTTTTATCCGAAGGAAATCAAATCAATTTACTTTCTGGGAAAATGCTGCTTTGCTAAGATGAGCACATGGAAGAAGAAACCAAGCATTTCTGGGACATGTCTGGACTGCACTGTGGGCTACAGCTGAGACTCGAGCTGGCCATGCCACTGCCGAGCAAGTCTCTTTCTCTCAAGGTATCCTTAGTTTTGTTTCGTTTTTTTGAGACAGAGTCTCACTCTGTTGTTGCCCCAGGATACAGTGCTGTGGGATCAGCCTCGCTTGCAGCAATCTCAAATTCTTAGGTTCAAGCGATCCTCCTGCCTCAGCTTCCCAAGTAGCTGGAACTCCAGCCACTTGCCACGGTGCCCAGCTAATTTTTGTATTTTTGTAGCGATGGGGTCGCACACTTGCTCAGGTTGGTCTTGAACTCCTCAGCTCAAGAGATCCCCCCACCCGGGCTTCCCAGAGTGCTAGGATTAGAGGCATGAGCCACTATGCCATTTCCGTAGTATTAGTAGATAATAGATGAGCATGTATTGTTAGTAACGTGTGTGTTACTTCACTAGGATTGCCATAATAAAGTGCTGCAGACTGGGTGGGTAGTGCCAGGAACTTGTCCTGAGGCCACTCCTTTGCAAATGGCTGCATTCTCTGTGCCTTCATGTGGTCTTTCTGTGCACATGCACCTGATGTCTCTTCCTCTTCTTATCAGACTCCAGTCTTATTGGACCAGGACCTCATCCTAATGACCTCTTTTTAACTTAATCACCTCTTTACAAACCCCCATCTTTAAATACAGTTGCATTCTTAGGTCCCAGAGGTTAGGGCCTCAACATACCAATTTGGCAGGGACAGAGTCCATTCCATGGGAAAGGATGTAAAACTCACCGCACTGGGTGAACACCTTAGAAAGTTTGGCTTTTCTCCCTATGACAAAAGTTATTTAAGCACTGGAATTAATTCTCAGAGCCCAGGTTGGGTAGGAGGAAAAGGCCCAGAAAATGGGTAGATATGTGACCCACTGATTGTAGGGAGCCTGACTGGGGTGGGGAGCAGTTTGCAGCACACGTCTGAGTCTGAGGCAGGCGGCACTGGGGGAACCACTGCCCTCCTCCCCTTGTTCCAGGGCCTCTCCCAGACCAGGGACAGAGCTGCCCTCCTGCTCTTCTCCCGTCTTCAAGGGAAGAACCAAATGCAGGCAGGCCCATATTAGTTGGCCTCATTCTCATCCCAAGCAGCTCCATCCACAGATACTGTGCAAACCCAGGGCCCCTCAGCTCAGCCCCGAGGCCCATCCCTCCTCTGCCATACTCCTGGCAGCTTGTCCACCGGCTGGACCTGTCCTCACCCTCATGGAGGACAGATTCGAGACCTGTCCACCAATGGCTTGCTCTCCCAAGCCATGCTGAAAGCTTGCTGCGTATCATTTCATTTAATCTTCCCACTAACGATCCCTTGAACAGATGGGAAAAAGAGGCCCAAAGAAGTTAAGTTCCTGTCCCAGGTTTGATAGGTGGCAGAGCAAGCATTCAGAGCCAACTCTGCCTGGCCTGGATCTCATGTTCTTCCTTTTTCATTCCAGAAACCATACTGGTAAAGCCCAAAGGACTTCTATGGCATTTTTTAAATGTACAAAATAAAATACAGAGAAGTGTAAAAGAAAATAACTATATGAACTTCTTCATTAATGGTTTAAATAATAATATCTGGTGACAAGGGGGTGGCGCCTGTGGCTCAGTGGGTAGGGCGCTGGCCCCATATACCAAGGGTGGCGAGTTTGAACCTGGCCCTGGCCAGCTAAAACAGCAATGACAACTGCAACAAAAGAAAGTCGGGCGTTGTGTCAGGCACCTGTAGTCCCAGCTACTGAGGAGGCTGAGGCAAGAGAATCACTTAAGTTGGAGGTTGCTGTGAGCTATGACACTACAGCGCTCTACCGAGGGTAACAAAGTGAGACTTGTCTCAAAAAACTGAAAATAATAATATCCGGTGACAGATCTAAGCATTGCCAGAGTTTTCAAAATTGTTGATCTGCAGTTGTAATATGTAAAAACTATTGGTGAAAGGATCTCAGGTATTGTGGTTCATGACCTACATTCATAATTGAAGGAAATGCTACATTTCAATTAATACTTAGTAGAAATAGTAGCTCCTTTTTTTCATCCAAGTTCAGGACCCTTGATTCTGCAGGTGTGAGGATCCGGGCAGCATTGCCAGGTTGGTGCTCAGGTGCCAAAGCCTTTGGTAAGGTCCAGCTCTGACTCTGACGTGGGCTCTTAACTACCTGAAAGGAGGGGACTTCCTACTCTCCCAAAGCCTCAGGTTCTACTCACTGGGGAAGTAGGATGGAGGCTGCCAGGAAAATAAGTCCTCGTACTTAATGCTGGCAAGGCCCTCTGAACCACAGCTGATTCTTTTGCTCAAACGTCCTGATGCATTAGGGGTGATGCTTGGATCCATTCTGATGGCAAGCACTTGGCTGAGTAGCAAAAAGGTGGTAATGGCTGGTCTTGGAACGCACCAGAGATAAGGACTGAGCACACACAGCCCTACCCCACCCCACCTCAACCATGTGCTCCTTGGTTCTTTCACTCCACACCCTACTTTGTGCCAGGTGCTAGGAGCTCAGGCTGAGTCCCGGGCTGGTGGGAAGTCCCCGCCTGGCGTGGGGCACCATGAGCTTGGTCTTCTTTGATCCATGAGGTGATGGTGTGGTAGGACCAAAGTCTGGGATTTCTCATACCCTTCCCTGGAGACTTAGCTTGGAGAAGTCCAGAATGTGGCCCGTAGCTCTTCAGGTGGGAAGGAATAAGAGTACGCCGCTGTCACCTGGCGGCCCTTTCTAGCAGGCAGGTGAGAGTGGACACAGTCCATCTGGGGCAGGGAGAGTGGCCGCAGAAGGAGGGTGGAGAGGAGGCACTTGGTGAAAGTGAGAGCGCTCACCCGCATATCCTCTCCCCGGGTTTATCTAAGGTGGCCTGGAGGGGAAGGCCCCACTTCTTGCAAGATCCCGAAGCCTTTAATAGCTTCTTGCTCCCTGAACCTTGGTTTTACCTGCTTGTTTCCGCAGTCTGGCCTGGGCCCCAGACCCAGCTGTCGCGCTTTCTCCACATGGGCCCTCAGGACCCCAAAGTTATCACAGTCCCCCTTGGAGTTGTCCAGAAGTTAATTTATGTCAGTTACTGTACAGACAGTACTAGTGATAAAACACCAACAATAGAGAATTATAAAATAATCAAGGAAGCCTTTCAGGGTGGCAGTGCCCTGAAAGGGCCCCCATTCCACAGTGTGGGCCCTAAGCTGTACAGGACAGAGGTTCAATTTAAAGTCTGCAACCAGAGACAGACCCAGGAGAACCAAACCTGGGAGAAGTTCCTGTTGACAGGAAGCCACTCCTTCCTAGGAATTAGGACCACAGGATGACAGAAGGTTAGTTGGTGAGCATGGATCAGATAAAATCATCTTGAGATTTTTCATCCACCAACCACGTGCATGGACTGTCCCCTGAAGCTCAACTCTCAGGCCCCTTGGCAGACCAGGCTACCACCTGCCTTGGCAAGCCACCTTTCCCAGCTTAATAACACTGATTTGGCTCCAGCATCTTTCACAGTTAGTCAGCTCCAAGTTCAGTTTCAGATCCCTCATGGTCCTAGGACATGCCTGACTCTGAGGCATGGTGGCTGGGCAGCCCTCTCTGTGGGCACCTGACTCAAGTGCCCAGCCTGCTTCCTCAGCATGGCCCACGGGGACAACTGAGGTCATGTAGAAAAGACCAGTGTAGAGAGAGTACATTTGGAAGGAATCCTGTCCGAGATGGTCTCTTGACTGAAAAGCAGATTCCAACCTAGTTAATAGTTGAGCCCGTAGCACTAAGTAGCCTGCCTGAAAGAGCTTAGTAGGTCATTAAAGGGACACAATGGGCTTTTTAGGGAGTGACTTAGTATCTAAGTCTCAGCGCGCTCACCCGGGAAATGCTCACTACCAAGGTAGCTTGCAGACTCGGCACAGGAGTGAAGGCCAGTGGAAGCAGGTGCCCTGGACCCAGCTCATTCTCCATAAGCCACAGCTGCAGCTGCTGCTGTAGAAGTTGATAAAATTCCATTTTCCAGACACTCCCCGGAAAGCTGCTCCACACTGTCTTATTCTTGTTTTCCAGCGGCTGTGATGAGTCCAGCAGTGTCTTTTCAGCTGCTGCATTCCATTTCTGTCCACAGAAAGAAAACCATCTACATTATTTTGGTAGAAAGTTATTTGTTTCAAAGTATAGATTTTTCTACATTAATGTTTAGTGATTTAACTAAATTTTTGAATTCCATAATTTTTGAAATTTCAGAACATTACAGTCTGAGTCAAAGTTACAAGCGTGCCCGTCACCCAGATAGTGTGCAGGGAACTAAATTAATATTTTAAATTCCCAGAAGTTATTTTCTGTAATTAGGAGACTGTTGAGAAATTTAAAAAATAATAATTCTGCTTTGTGAAACTTGGGACACATTTTCCACAGAAGTAGTTGCTCAGTCGGCCAGGGAGGGGCAGGAGGGGCTGAGAGTCAATGTTTCTGAAGGCTCGTAGGTCAGCTGCCCATCCAGGACCACACTTTGAGTAGGAGAAGCCCGCGTTACTTAAGAGGTGAAAAGTGAGGCGCTGGCCAGGACAAGGAGTTCTACAGCTGAGGGATGGGACTCCAAGGATTGGGGAGACAGGGTTATGGCTGGTGTAACTCTTTGGGCGCTTTGCCGTTGTCTCTCCTGCCCCTTGTGTTTGTCAGGCTGATCCCTCCACCTTGCTAACCCCTAGCCACCTGGGGTCCCTAAGCTCTCTCACCCAGCCACAGAGTCTGGTCTTCCCTTTGCTCCCAGAACCAAGCCCTCCGCAGAAAGGCTCTGCTAACAGAAGTGCGTTCTGGTGAAGCACCTGGGAACCGCAGACCTGACTCCGGTTAGCGTGGCTGGTCTTTGATGCACCAGAGATGATAAGGAAGGACCACGCCCCTCACCCCGTCTCATCTGCCTCTCTCCTCCCTTCCCCTTAGTTATCCTGTCTCCCCTCCCTGGAAGGTGCTGGGAACTGTGAGGGCAGGAGGAAGAGGAGGTCTGTCCTGGTATTCCTGTGTGCAGACTCAGACCGGGGCAACAGCAGCAAGCCATGCAAGAGAACCAGAGAAGAAAAACCAGTCAGTGGGGCAAGGAGTGGGTGGGATGGGAGAGCAAGAAAGGATTTTGTCGGGCGGCGCCTGTGGCTCATTGAGTAGGGCGACGGCCCCATATACTGAGGGTGGCAGGTTCAAACCCTGCCTCGGCCGAACTGCAAAACAGAAAAATAGCCGGGCATTGCGCCTATAGTCCCAGCTACTCGGGAGGCTGAGGCAAGAGAATTGCTTAAGCCCAAGAGCTGGAGGTTGCTGTGAGCTGTGTGACACCACGGCCCTCTACCGAGGGCTATAAAGTGAGACTCAGTCTCTACAAAAAAAAAAAAAAGGATTTTGTCATGGAAATGAGTGAGGAAGAGGAGCCTCTCAAGCGGGGTTGTTTTCCATCAAACTTGGCCATGATCCCTTTCTACCAGATGCGGGAGACCGCCCTGCTTACTCGGGCCTGCTGCGGCGGGTGGTGGGATCCAACATCTTCAGGCTCTAGCTTTGGCTTCCATTCTCTCCAAGCACCTTGGCTCAGAAACCCTCTCCGCCCCCTTCGTTGGGTCCTTCTAGAACAGTAAGATTGTGGCAGTGAGATGTGGCCATCTCAACCTAAAAGCTGATCTGGGTGAAGCTGTCACTTCAGTGGGAGAGGGTGGAGGGCCATCAGCACAGAGAATCACTAAGCCTCATACATGACTCTGCTGTTTCTTTTTGTCTTGTCTTTACAGATTTATCAGCAAGATTGTTGAGAGCATAACAGTCCAAGATGCCCGTCCCTCCCCCTCCGGCCCCCCCACCGCCCCCTACACTTGCACTGGTGAGTAGATATCTCCTCCCCATTTGTTTTCTATGCATACAGAAAACCAAGCGAAGTCAAAACGTGGCACACGTGTATTTGTTTAAAGGCATTTGCATTCTGGCTTACTTGTGCTCATGGCCCAGCATAAGCCAAACCCCGAGACCTGATAATACAAAGAACACAAAGGGTTTTGTTTGTTGAGGGTCTCTTGTGATGTGTAGGACAAACATGGAGTGTAAGTTATTGGATTTCCTCTGCCGTGTCCAGGGAGGGAAAATGGTGGCCTCCGACAAGGTTCACAGGAGCACTCTTGAGACCAGCATGCACTGTTTCCATTCAAGTGAACTCAAGGTCAATTCCTTACCTTCTGAGCAGCGGAGGAGCCAAGGGAAACCTCCCCTTTGCCCTCTGAAAACTCACAAAAGGCAGATTAATTGGAGGAAAGACCTACAAATTTTATTAACATGTACACAGGGAGAATCAGAGTGATTACCCACCCTGCAAAGGGGTTCAGAGTTCACATACCTGGCCAAACGGGTTAAGGTGGGATGTGAGTCTACTGATGGGGTGAATGGTCAGGGAACAGAGATTAACTTTACACCCACTTGTGAAAGGGTCTGTTCAGGTGTGGTTCCATGGGGGTCTTACGGGGAGGGTAAGAAAACACAGTCTCCCTGCTGAATTTGGATCTTAGGTAGATAAAGGACTTCAACTTCATCCAGGGCTTTGGGGCTGGAGGCGCTCAGAGAGGCCTTGAGGCTTCTTCAGTTCAGCATGTCAAAGCATAGTATTTTGAGCTATCAATTTCTGAGCCCCAACAGTGGGAAGTTCTAGAAACCCAAGTCTCTGTCTGCAGTGCATCCATTCAAGTGCCTTCCGGTCTCACTTTTTTTTTCTTTCTTTTTTTTTTTTTTTTTTGAGACAGTCTCACTATGTCACCCTTGGTAAAGTGACATGGCATCACAGCTCATGCAACTCTTGGGCTTGAGCAATTCTCTTGCCTCAGCCTCCCAAGTAACTGGGACTACAGGTGCCTGCCACAACACCTGGCTATTTTCATTTTTTTGGTTATTGTTGCAATTGTCATTGATTGTTGCTTTAGCTGGACCCAGCCAGGTTCGAACCCACCAGCCTCGGTGTATATGGCTGGCGCCATAACCACTGTGCTTCGGGTACTGAGCCTGGTCTCACTCCTTTTGTCTTTTCTGCCTTTTCCCCTCTCCCACTTTGTTTCTGATCTCTACCACCACCTCCTTCACACACACTCACACCCCCCTTTAAAGCTACCCTTGTATTTAGATGTCTGCTTCCCAAAAAGAATTTCTTCACTGGACTCTTTCTGGTCCTTTGGTTGACCTGTCCAGGGTCTCCCAGGAAGCAGCTGCCCTCTGTTTGGGAATATGGAAAGGTTCCAAGACACAACCCACCATCAGGCCTCCCCAAGCGGTGAAGCCTTCACCACTAAGGAGCCTCCTCACACTGATGATCCCTTAATTTTTCACATGGGGAAACTGAAGCTGAAAGAGGGGAAGTCTCCTGCCCCAGTTACCATAGGACACTTTTATATAACTTGTCACAGGTTGAAATCTAGGGGGAAGAACTGACCGTTAATGAGCTCATTGCTACTCAGAGTGCTGTCTTTCAGCTTCTTGTTAGGGTCCAAATTTGATAGTAGTTTTATGTCTGTTTCTAAGATTAGATTTTGTGTTTTTAAAAAATGAATTCCTTTTTTGAATAATTGTTATTTTGTTAAAAAGTCAGTCCATGATGAAAACATTTTTAAAAACTCTTCCTTCATGGCCATGAGCGGTAGCTCATGCCTGTAATCCTGTGGAGGGCGGGTTACTTGAGTTTAGGACTTTGAGACCACCCCCAGTAAAAGTGAGACCTCATTTCTGCTAAAAATAGAAAAATTAGCCAGGCCTTGTAGCAGATGCCTGTAGTCCCAGCTACTCAGCTGGCTGAGGCAGGAGAATCACTTGAGCCCAGGAGTTTGAGGTTGCTGTGAGCAATGACATCACAGCACTCTAACCTGGGCAACAGAGTGAGACTATCTTGGAAAAAAAAAACTGGTCCTTCACGTGGATAAGTTGAGAAGCTCTGATGTGGCTACCATAACAGGATTAGTTTACCTATGTTTCTCCAAAAATGTGGGTTGTATAACAGTGGTAGGTAGTACATAAATTAATTTTAAGTTTTTTTTTTTTTTTTAATTTTTTTTGTTGTTGCAGTTTGGCCGGGGCCAGGTCTGAACTTGCCACCCTCGGTATATGGGGCCAGCACCCCAGTCACTGAGCCACAGGCACCACCCCATAAATTGATTTTTTAAATGTAATGCTCATGTATTTATTTTAATGTACGTTCTGAAAGTTATAACCAGCACATCAAACCCATGGTTTAATACTGAGTTTAATACTAAGAAGAAGATGTTCATTGACAAATGCTATAGTGTATATGTGTAATATGGTGAATAAATAAAATATAGTTAAATATAATTAAATAAAAACATAGGTGGTATGAGAAAATGACAAAAATCGTGAGTGTACTATTGGAATGATTGAAGTATGGGAAACCCTGGTTTATCTTATCAACTCATGTCTACATTATACCTAATTCAAAGCATCATCCTGGCTACATACGATCTAGAGATGAGGAAAGGGAAAGGTAGGTTGATGACCTTCACCAAACACTGCCCTGGTGGAACAACACCACTCAGGCCCTGGATACAGGAGAAGTTACCACCCAAAGAGGTCAGGTGGCAAAATAAAAGGTG
The DNA here is from genome assembly GCA_963573935.1 of Arctocebus calabarensis. Lineage (NCBI taxonomy): Eukaryota > Metazoa > Chordata > Mammalia > Primates > Lorisidae > Arctocebus > Arctocebus calabarensis. Next base: position 15,522 of record CAUYON010070069.1, on the reverse strand, counting down.
AGGCAGAATAAGAGGCTACTGAAATGTGCTGACCCCAAACAAGTAAGAGATCTAGTGTGGACGTATCACTTAACCTCTCTAAGCCTCAGGGTTTTTCATCCTTAAAATGAAGATGGTAGGTCATTTGCAAGATATCCAAAGGGTGTTGTTACCTTGAACAAACAAGCTTCAGAGCAATAGAGGATAATCCCAGTAGCAAAAGCAAACTGTATATGCAAAGAGCACTTCCAGAAGGACAGCAGGGAAGCTTCAAAGGTGTGTCGGGGTTGAAGGGGAAGTGGGCATCTTAAGCCTCACACCTACCCTCTGTCAGCTTATAGGGAAGGCTCTGGAGTCAGGCTGCCAGGGCATGGGACAGCTCCTCCTCTACTAACCAGCTGACTGGGACAAATTATTTAACCTCTATGCCTCAGTTTCCTTGTCTGCAAGACTGAAATAAAAGCTCATAGGGATGGTGAGGACTAAATGAAGTAATATACATGTAGTCCCGAAAGCAGTGCCTGGTCCAGAATAAAAGCTATATCAATGTTAACTGTTACTATCCTAAGCAAAAATACCTCATAATTTAATTATTTCAAGACATTTAAAACATATACAGTATTTTTTTTTTTTTTTTAAGAGACAGGCTCTCCATTTCCTAGGCTGGAGTACAGTGGCATGATCATAGCTCACTGCGGCCTCAAATGCCTGGGGTCAAGTGATCCTCTTGTCTCAGCCTCCCGAGGAACTGGGACTACAGGTGCATGCCATCAGGCCTAGCTAATGTTTTAACTTATTGTAACTATGGGATCTCACAAGGTTGTCCAGTCTGGTCTTAAACTCCTGGGCTCAAGTAATCCTCCTGCCTCAGCCTTCCCTAGTGTGAAGATTACAGGCACGAGCCATTGTACCTGGCTCATGGTGTCACTCTATGGCCTGGGCTGTTCTGTCTCAAACTCCTGGGCTCACATGATCCTCCCACCTCAGCTTCTTGAGTAGCTGGGATTATAGACTTGAGCCACCACAACTAGTTTATACAGTAATTCTATTCAGCCTTCTTCAAGGCTCTTCTGAACTCTTCCTCTGCCTTTAATTCTGATGATAAAAGTCTGTGTGTGGTGGTGCGAGCCTGTAGTCCCAGCTATTCCAGAGGCTGAAGTGGGAGGATTATTTGAATCAAGGAGTTTGAGGCTTTAGGGCACCATGATCATGTCTGTGAATAGCCACTGTCTTGAGCTTCAGCCCAGGTGACAGAGTGAGACCGTGTCTGAAAAAAAAAGGAAAAAAAGGCTAGGTGAGGGACCAAACCATACAGTTCCCCAGCTTTGTCTCCTATGGCCCCAACTGGCACTTCTGGAATCACATCCCGTCATCCCTTTCACAAGGGCTAGGGCCAGCACAGGACTCTCAGGTCTGCAGGGAGGACCTGTGGGTTTGGGGCAGCCGCTGTCCCTCAGACCAGGACAGTTTGTGAGCATAACAGACATAGGCAGATGCCTACTTCCAGGTCCGTATGCTGGACGCTCAGGGTCTCCGCTTCCTAAAGTGACCCTGGAGGAATAAGATGCCAATTTCATAGTAAGGGCCTTTCCCTGGAATTCTGGAAATGTAAGGGGATGCCCAAGCATAGTAAAGCAGTGCCTTTGTCCATCATGCAATTTCTGTGAGCTAAACATACAAGGGAATTAAACATCAGAAACACTGAGGCCAGTAGAACCTGAGGGAACTTTGGGGGGTCGTGAAAAAGTTCTATAATTTGATTGTGGTGGACATTACATGACTGTGTAAGTTCTTCAAATCTCAGAACTATAAACTAAAAGGATGGTTTCACTATATGTAAATTAAATTATGTCTCAAAGCATCTGTAGCAATGTAGATGGGGAATGATTTTCCAAAACTTTTTGGGCGTTTTTGTTGGTGGTGGTAGTGGGTTTTTGGGGGGGAGGGGTGTTGTTGGTGTTGCTTTTTTGTTTTTGTTTTGTTTCTGGTTTTTTCCAGTGTTACACTTTGTTTCCCAGGCTAGAGTGCTGTGGTATCAGCCTAACTCATAGCAACCTCAGTCTCCTGGGTTCAAGGGAGCCTCCCTCCTCAGCCTCCCAGACTGCTAGATTACAGGCGTGAGCCACCACACCTGACCACATTTGTGGGTTTAAAAAAAATACAGCTGACCCTTTTTGCTAGAGACAGATTTTTCCCTTGCACTAGGTCCTAAAAGATGGGAAAAGTAATCTATTCTTGGAGTATATTCTAGTGAACGAAGCCCAGATTCTTGCAGAACCCTTCCCGACTTAAAATTTCCTTCTCGAGTCTAGCCATGTAACCCTAACCTGGCCCTGTTGTTCACAGCCAGGTTGTGGGCTGAATTTTTGTAGTCTTTAATCAGGTATTGACTTCTCCTGCCTTAAAAATGAATGTAATTTATTACTGCATCTGCTCCCAAACATCTGGGTCTTAAAAAGAACCCTGTGGGGTCTAGAACTTGTGGAAGATTTACAACCTGCCACCAGAATCTTCATAACGAGCTTCTATACCCTGCTTGTCCCAGCTGAAAGTTAAAGTGCATGGTTTAAATATGAGACATGAATATGAGTTTGTATGGCTTTCTTTCAGGCCAATACAGAGAAACCTACCTTGAATAAGTCAGAACAGGCCGGGAGAAATGCTCTCCTCTCTGATATCAGCAAAGGGAAGAAATTGAAAAAGACAGTCACCAATGACAGAAGTGCACCGATATTGGACAGTAAGTGAAAAAAGCTATTTTCCATGGAGACAAACGGTTTGCAGTGTAACAATCAACCCTACCCCTCCTAGAATAAAAAAAAAAAAAACTTCTTGGTTAAAAAACAGCTGCAAAGCTAGCAAAATAAGAGACTGTATCACCATGGTTTTGGCTTACGTTCCCCTCTGATGTTGCAGGAAGCCAATATAATAATTCTTTGTCCAAGACATACACAGCAGCGATTCTCTGCATTATTCACAACACTTTCTGGAGATTAACCCATTGCTCCTGACACCACAGATCAGGAGACAGCATGAAATATGGAAAGAGCCCTAGCTCTGGAATTAGAGGATGTGGGTTCAAGTCCTGGTACGTCCATCATGTCCCATGTCCAAGCCTGATGGTCTTCATTTGTAAAGTGGAGGTGATAATACCTGTTATCCTGCCCTCCTAAGTTTACTGTGAGCTTCAAATGAGATAATGCCTGTAGAAGTGTTTTGTTATCTGGAAAATGTAATTCAAGTATGAGATACGACCATGAGCTCTTAGAGGAAATGAGATCACACCTTTGTTCATCCACCAATGTTAAGTCTGAGATATGTTCTGGAATAAGGCAACATATGTATAAACGACCAAGTGCCCATAACACAAGGGCTACTCACTGACATTTACAATGGGACAAAAAGTATCCATGGTTACTTAATATCATCCGGTCTCAAGACACTCTCTTCACATTCCTAGACCTTTCCACTGCCCAACAAATATTCCCAAGATTTGTCCTAGGCTACAGATCCCTTTGGACCAACAGGAAATACAGTGACCTCCCCAAATGGCCAGATGGTGCTTAATGATGTAGGATTTTAGCAAAGTGGCGGAATGGAAAAGAGAAAGACCAAGATAAGGCTTTTGAACATTTCTCTATTACCAGGCAAAGTGGTGCAAATAATAATGCCTCATGTCTCCAAAAGGAACTGTGGGTTTTGTGACTTTTTTTTTTTTTTTTTTTTGAGACAAAGTCTCAAGCGATAACCCTGGGTAGAGTGCCATGGCATCTTAGTTCACAGTAACCTCAAACTCTTGGGATCAAGTGATCCTCTTGCTTCAGATTTTCTATTTTTAGTAGACACAGGGTCTTGCTTTTGCTCAGGCTGGTCTTGAACTCGTGAAGTCAAGCAACCCACCTGCCTTGGCCTCCCAGTGTGCTGGGATTACAGGCGTGAGCCACCACACCCAGCCATCTTTGTGACTCTTGACCTAGTCTGACCTCTAGGTCAAAATGCCCACAAAACTGACGTGGTTATTGTATAATCTCCCAGTCCTGATGATCAGTGCCACATAATTCTCCTGGAGGGAAGGGGAGCCCAGCACAGTCACTTTTATCTAAGGACCCTTGGTCCAGCAGCCATCGGAGTTGTGGTCCCTGGAGTGGGAACAGTGAAGCTGCCACTCTCTGGAACAGAGGCCAGCTCCTCTCTCCACTACAGGAAGCCCAGGGCTCTGATGAAGGAGACTGGACAGTCTTGACCTATTCCTGAATCCACGAATGGAAACACATTGTGTTCTTCAAGGTCCACTTCTCTCCCCTATTGACTAGAAATGAAAGAGTGTTAGTCCTTCTCCCTTTCAGGCAGCCCGTTACGTTGTGATATTTAATAACCTGCTTTGCCTGATGGAAACAAGATCCAGTCCATTGCTTGCCCTTGCTGTCCATGCACTTACTTGGACTCCCATACTGCTAATCACAAGCTCTTTGCAAGTGGCAAGTTCATCTATGATTTTGTATCTGTTTACATGTGAAACTTCCTTAGGCTCTCTGTCAAAATGTTGACTATGCTAATGCATGACTTTGGCCTTGTCCTTCAGTTTAATTACTGATAAATGATCTGAAGCCCGTTAGCTATCCTCAGCGTTAACTTCTGTTAGCTTCTCTGTCTGAAAGTAAACAAATATTGCAGGCTAAGAACACTGTGGATTATGTCTAATAGTGCAGGAGTCCCTTGGAATTCTTTTTTTTTTTTTAATTGCAGAAGTCAAATGTGACTTGAGTATTATAAATCCCTTGGAATTCTTAACACTATGTAAATGTGCCCTACATAAGTGCATTATTCCAAAATGTATCATGCATTAATAAATAATGTTTGAATGACAAGGACAATATTAATATTTTGGTAAAACTTCTCAATTTTATATGGAAGCAATTTGCATACACTTCTGAAAATGGTTATTCTAATCTGATTTAGATTATTTCTTCTATCAGAGCTACGATAAGCATCACAGAAAACTGAACACCTAAAAGACATGCAGAGCTAGGTAAATCTAATCCAGAAGAGAAGAAAATACACATGAATAAAATCAGAGCTCAGCAGATTAGAGATGTGAAGAAAATGTTTTAAAATTAAGGATAGTATGATGAAGTTATATGCTAAAACATCTTAAGATATTAAAGAAATTAATTTTCTAAGAAAAGTATAAATTTATCAAAATTCATCAGGAAGCCTCAGTGAGCAGGAAGAAGATGAAAAATTTATCAGATTACTTTCTCTCTTGGCTTGATGCCTATAGCTCAAGCACTTAGGACACCAGCCCCATACACCTGAACTGGTGGGTTCGAATCCAGTCTCAGCCTGCCAAACAACAATGACAACTACAACCAAAAACGTGGCTAGGCATTGTGGCGGGCACCTGTGGTCCCAGCTACTTGGGAGGATGAGGTAAGAGAATAGCTTAAGCCCAATAGTATGAAGTTGATATGAGCTGTGACACCACAGCCCTCTACCCAGGGCGACACAGCTTGAGACTCTATTTTTTTTTTGGCCGGGGCTGGGTTTGAACCTGCCACCTCCGGCATATGGGGCCGGTGCCCTACTCACTGAGCCACAAATAGTTTTTATTAGTAAATTCTTCCAAATTTTAAGAAAACAACTATTTCAAATGCTATCTACATTGTTCCCAATAGGAAGAAGTGGAAAGCTATCTGATAGGTGTGATAAGGCTGGCATGATCTGAATATCACACTCAACGAAGACAGCACACACAAAGGAGAGAGTTGCACATTAGTGGCCGTCACCTGGGGGTGATTTTGTGGCAATGTCTGAAGACCATTTTAGCTGTCACAACTTGGCAGGGTAGGGGCAGGGTGGAGAGAGCTGCTACTGACACCTAGTGGATAGAGGCCAGGCTTGCTGCATAGCTGCATATATTCTCTGAAGAACAGGATAGCCACCCACAACAAAATATCAGTTCTTTCAAAATGAAAAACCCTGTCATTGACCACTTATCATCATGGGGAGAGAATGCTATGTAAAATACTAAAAAATTGGATTCTATTATATGTTAAAAAAGTAATTCAGATCTCTAGATAAAGTCATTCTGAGGTACAGGGAAAAAAAAGAGAGAGAGAGAAATTCACCCAAACCAAGGTTTATCTAGTTTTTAATGTTAGAAAGTCTATTTATCTGTCCTATCAAAATAAGAAAGACCATAAGTGGTATAATCATATCAGTAGGTCTTGACTAGGCATTTGATAAAATTCCATACCATAAGAAAGTTTGAAGGCTTGGCACCTATAGCTCAAGCAGCTAGGGCACCAGCCACATACATGGGAGGTGGTGGGTTCAGGCCCAGCCCAGGCCTACCAAACAGCAATGACAACTACAGCCAAAAAATAGCCAGGCATTGTAGTGGGCACCTGCAGTCCCAGCTACTTGGGAGGCTGAGGCAGGAGAATCGGCTTAAGCCCAAAAGAGTTTGAGGTTGCTGTGAGCTGTGATGTCACAGATCTCTACAGAGGGTGACATAGTGAGACTCTGTTCAAACCCGGTTCAAACCCGTTCTAACCCGGGTTCAAACCCGGCCCTGGCCAAAAAAAAAGACTGCAAAAAAAGAAAAGAAAGTCTGAAAAACCTAACATGGAAGTAATATTCCTGACTGAATATTTAGAAAGGAAGAAACCTATTTGAAACCAATAGTCAATATTGAACTTAGAAACATTAGAGACATTCTTATTAAATCAAACTTGGTTGCCTTTAGCAACAATAATTTATGTTGTTATGAAGTTCAACCATCAAGGTAATTACTTATATATAATAGAAATAAGACACACTTAGAAGAGGCAGAAACTTTATTGGCAGATCATATGTCTACTAGAAAACACAAGATTTTATTTTAGAAAATATAGCAAAGTGGCTTATTAGGTAGCAAATAAAATTTCCTGATGCCAAATTAACCAATTACCAAATAATATAACAGGAAAGCCAGCCCTTTCACAATTTCAACAAGCAAAAATGTATCTAAAGTAATGCTAACAAGAAACATGTATAACCTATGTCATGAGAACTACAAAACTTTACCAGAAACTCTAAGAGGCATGAATAAATATGGAAAGATAGCACATCTCCAAGTGTGAAGTATTAACACCATAAAAGTGTCAGTTCTCCCAGATTAATTTATAGAGTTCGTATAATACTTATTAAAGACTTAACGTGGTTTCTGGGTTATAGAGCTTCAAATAATGTTTATGTTTATTATATACATGCATACATACATTGTTAGAAGAGAATTTGAAAAAAAATTTTTTGAGACAGAGTCTCACTCTGTCACCCTGGCTAGAGTGCCATGGCCTCAGCCTTGCTCACAGCAACCTCAAACTCCAGGGTTCAAGCAATACTCCTGCCCCAGCCTCCCAAGTAGCTGGGTCTACAGAGATACACCACCATGCCTGGCTAATTTTTCTATTTTTAGTAGAGATAAGGTCTCACTTTGTCCTGACCTCACGTGATCCTCTTGCCTTGACCTTCCACACTGCTACTATTAGAGTCATGAGCCACCACTTCCAGCCAATTTTTTTTTTTTTTTGAGACAGAGTCTCAAGCTGTCACCCTGTGTAGAGTGCCTTGGTGTCACAGCTCACAGCAACCTCAAACTCTTGGGCTTAAGCAATTCTCTTGCCTCAGTCTCCCAAGTAGCTGGGACTACAGGTGCCCGCTACGACGCCTGGCCAATTTTTGGTTGTAGTTGTCATTGTTGTTTGGTGGGCCCAGGCTGGATTCAAACCCACCAGCTCCAGTGTATGTGGCTGGCGCCCTAGCCGCTTGAGCTTCAGGCGCCGAGCCTTCAGCCAATTTTTTTTAAAGAGGCTCTCATACAGCTGTAAAACAAACATGTGTCAGAAATTTTATTTAACTCAGTTAATGAAGGAACCAGTATTATGTTACCAATGTCAGCTCAAAGAATATTATATACCTCACATATCTAAACATATAAGAACTAAAATGAATTTACAGTTACGTGCAAAACAGGTGAATGATCAGTTGCATTCCACTGAACACAGATAATGTGCATCTCTTTGGACAAATACCATTTGCCTGAGGATCAGTTTTCTACATCTTACAGTTATAAAATACTGTAGTGCAAAGACAGTGGGAGATAATCCAGATGGCCAGAGAGGATACTCAGTAATCTTTTCCTTTCGTCTTCCTTTTTGTTTGTCTCCTATTTCAAAATCTTTCATAATTTTCTGCACATAAATGCAAAATAAAATGAAATCTTCATACCTTATCAAATTGCAAAGAATTTTCAAATTGTCAAAGCCTACCACTGGCCTTTATGATATTAAAAATTTTATTATTTTTCATTTTATTGTCTATTTATTGATAAATATATATATCAATATATAGATCAATATATTTATTGATAAATATTTATCTATTTATTTATTTGAGACAGAGTCTTAAGCTGTTGCCCTGGGTAGAGTGCCATGGTGTCACAGCTCACAGCAACCCCAAACTCTTGGGCTTAAGTGATTCTCTTGCTTTACCCTCCCAAGTAGCTGGGACTACAGGCACCTGCCACAATGCCCAGATATTTTGGCATTGGTTGATGTTGTTGTTGCAATTATTGTTGTTTCAGCTGGCCTGGGCTGGGTTCAAACCCACCAGCCTAAGCATATGTGGCCGGCGCCCTACCCACTCAGCTACAGGCGCCACCCAATATTAAAAAATTTAAATCAACTTAGAGGACATCAAATAAATAGGTAGTTGATTATAATACATTCATGTTCTAAAATACAATAACAGTTCTTTAAACTAAAGTCTTCAAATATTTAGTGATAGGAAATAACAGCAGTGTTAAGTGAGAAAAGTAGACTAAAAATTGCTTAGTGAATTTATTCTTGATTTAAAGAGAAAACATAAAATGAGGAAATACAACTCAGCGGTGGATATTTTTACAAGGAGTGTAATTATGGTATTTTATTTTCTTTATTATGTCTTGTTTATTCTTTTTTTTTACTATTTTTACTATACTTTTCTTTAAGTTATTTTATTTTTTTGTAGAGACAGAGTCTCACTTTATTGCCCTCGGTAGAGTACCGTGGCGTCACACAGCTCACAGCAACCTCCAGCTCCTGGGATTAGGCGATTCTCTTGCCTCAGCCTGCCGAGTAGCCCGCCACAATGCCCGGCTATCTTTCTGTTTTGCAGTTTGGCCGAAGTTGGGTTTGAACCTGCCACCTTTGGTATATGGGGCGGGCGCCCTACTCTATGAGCCACAGGCGCCGCCCTTACTATACTTTTTTTTTACTATTTTCTTACTTCTCACCTTTAATTTCATCTCTCCCTCCTTTTTTTTTTTAGATTATAACTCACCTATTTTTTTTAATTTTTTTTATTAAATCATAGCTGTGTACATTAATGCTGTTTTATATACCATTTGAAAATTTACATCAAACTGGTTAATATAGCCTTCACCACATTTTCTTAGTTATTGTGTTAAGACATTTATATTCTACACTTAGTAAATTTAACATGTACCCTTGTAAAATGCACTAGGACCAGCTTTCTTTGAAGATCTTTCTATTTGCCAAAGCTTAGGCTATAGAACAAATAGATATTAACCCATATGGCAGCTGGTGAAGGGGCCAGTGGGATGGGGACAAATTGTTCTTTGTTACTGTTTCTTCTACCACGGGGCCTAGAACTGTCCTGCAGTGGGAAGAGAGCCCTCCAGTTCTGAATAGGGGGAAAGGGAACCCTTAAAATCCTGTATGTGAATGAAGAAATCTCAGTTGTCTAGCGTAGGGCCAGTTTCAGCCAGCTCCCTGTTCTCTCACTGTTTTACCATTTACCTGGGCTAGGACTGGTGCAGTACTTGGTGGCTGTTTTCTTCTTCCTCCTGTAGAGCCTAAAGGAGCTGGTGCTGGTGGTGGGAGTGGATTTGGCGGAGGATCTGGTGGCGGTGGTGGCGGTGGCGGCGGCGGCGGTGGAAATTTTGGAGGGGGTGGACCTCCCGGTTTGGGAGGACTATTCCAGTCTGGAATGCCGAAGCTGAGATCCACAGCCAGCAGGGATAATGGTAAGGAGAGTTTCCTTCTCTCAGTCACTGAAGACCGTGCAGAGTTTGGCAGTTTGGAGGCTTGGCGTGGCCTCTGTGCCCTTTAAAATATTTTACATTGTCTGAAATGTTATCACTGTTTCATAAAAGAAACTCTGTTTATCTTTTTAAATTATTAATCAGGATCAGACACCTTTATAGAGCTATGAAATTGGTGCCCCGCGTCCTTGGGGGTAACCTGTAGTACAGTGGAAAGAAAAGGAACAAATGGAACTTGCCCCAGACACTGACCCACTTTCTTTGAGAAGTAACCTGACCCAGCTGTCTAATATACTAAACACCTGCAAGCTACTTCTCAAACACACTATGGAGCACATCATATGGAATATAATCGCAAATTTTAATAAATGTGAACTGGTACTTTGTAGGACAGACATTTGGTATTCAAGTAATGTCTGCAAGGAGCCATGAAAATGACTCCTATAGGATTATGTCTGAAGGTGCTGGTTGCCAGAAGTTGAACTTGGTCATGCCTAAATAAAAAAAACCTTGCAGAGCACGTGAGGCTCTCTACTGACTACTAGAGAAGCTCAGGAAATTTTAGTGTAAAACTTTTTTGGGATAACGTTGATCATGTTCGGACTTTTTTTCTAAAGCCAAGAGTGATAACTCATGCTTGTAGTGCTAGCACTCTGGGAGGCTAAGGTAGGTGGATCACTTGAGCTCAGGAGTTCGAGACCAGCCTGATCAAGTGTGAAGCCCCAGGGGTGTGGCGCCTGTGGCTCAAAAGAGTAGGGTGCCAGCCCCATATGCCAGAGGTGGTGAGTTCAAACCCAGCCCCGGCCAAAAAAAAAAAACTGCAAAAAAAAATAGAGAAACTAGCCAGGTGTTGGGGTGGGTGCCTATAGTCCCAGCCACTTGGGAGGCTGAGGCAGTAGGATCACTTTAGGAGTTTAAGGTTGCTGTGAGCTATGATGATGCCACTGCACTTGATCCAGGGTGACTGAGTGAGACTCTGTCTCAAAGAAAAAAAAAAAAAAACTTTATTTCTAATTCTGTTAATTCTATGATCTCTTAAGATGTCCTCTGGGAAAGTGAAACTCAACATTCATATGATGTTACTGGCTCCTCGGGTTTACTATTTTAGTGCTAAATAGTGAAAATCTAGAAGGAGACTCAGTGATGCAAGAGTGTATCTGGCCACAGCCAGTGTTTAAATTTAAATTTATTTATCTAAAGCTGACCAAAAGGATGTGAGGCCGCTGACAAATATACACATTCAGTATTTTAGCAGTAAGAGAGGAAATTGAGTCAAAGACAAAGAAAAATAAAATGAAGAAGAAATTTTTTTTTTTTTTTTGCAGTTTTTGGCCAGGGCCGGGTTTGAACCCACCACCTCCGGTATATGGGGCCAGTGCCCTACTCCTTTGAGCCACAGGCACCATCCAATGAAGAAGAAATTTAAGTTAGTGCACAAAAGGGTATAGCTGAAGACCCCCAACACCTGTTAAGATGGACAATAAATGCAGCTTTAATCTGAACTTGGAAGATTTACCACAGTTGATGACAGAAATATACCACATAGTCAAGGAAAATACAGCTGTTTTTCTTGTACTAAAGCCAAAATAAAATATGTTCTCTATAGTAGAATTCATGTTATTCCACTATATAAATCTGTCCAAATGCTGCTTACTGTGGCTTGGATAAAATCTAAACTCTTGTAGCCTGCAAGGCTCTTTGTACCCAGCCCCTATTGGCCCATCAGGCTTTAGGCCCTGGGCAGATGGGTCTCTCTTTTTGAACTTAATAAAGCTCATTCCCACCTCCAGGCCTTTGCACTTGCCAGCCTCTCTTCCTCTTATTTCCATGGCTCACTCCTTGTCAGGCCTTAGCTCACATGTCACATCCAAAAGAGCTGTCCCAGCACCCCATCTGTCCTGGCCTCTCCAGGTATTCTTGAGCTCATCATCCTATTTTAGTTTCTTTTTAATACATACAACTTTCTGAAAATACGTATTTACTAGTTCATTATCTCCCCCACAAGAATATAAACAATAGGATTGGAGGATCTTTTCTATTTTGTTTGCTCCTCTATCTCTGGCATTAGAATAATGGCTGGTGCATTGTAGGTGCTAAATACTTGATACATTAATTAGCTTACAACTGAGGTGACAGATGTTCCAAGGTCAAGGGTAATTTTGAAAATTACTTCGGGTTCAAAAAGATTCTAGGGTGGTGGTTTGAAATTTTCCACATTGTTTGTTCCTTGGCTCCTCCCTTTGTGGAACCCAGGTGGTCACAAGGCTGTTCTATTCTGCCAATATTGAAGTGGAAGTTGGCCCATTAAAAGGTTGTGTAGTTGCCTACTTCTTTGCAGATGAATTCTATCCACTGGTGTTGCCACTTTTAATTAATCTTACTTTGACAGTTTTCTTTTTCTTTTCATGGATTTTTCTTTCTTTCTTTCTTTTTTTGAAGCAAGATGCTCACTGTCACCCTGGGTAGAGTGTTGTGATGTCGTAGCTCACAGCACCCTCAAATTCCAGGCCTCAAACGATCCTCTTGTCTCAGCCTTATGAGGAGCTGGAACTACAGGCACCTGCCACAAACCTGGCTAGTTTTTCTATTTTTTAGTGGAGATAGGGTCTCAAAAGGGTCTCAAACTCCTGAGCTCAAGTAATCCTCTCCCCTCAACCCCCAGAGTGCTAGGATTACAGGCATGTGCCACCACACCCAGCCCATAGTTTTTTCTTATTGCAGTCAAAACTCTTCCATTATATTTTTTCACGTTTTCTTGGGCATCTCTCTTCAAAGAGACTAGGTAAGCCCTTGCACATGGACATTTATATTGGAATAACTGAGTTCCACATCTAACACACCTGAATTTTATTTCAAACTTGAGACGTGTAAGGACCAGGGGACAGAGATGGTGCTGGGGACAAATGAAAATCATTAGCAGAAATCCCATCTACCAATGCCATCTTGTTTTTGTCCTCTCATAGTGACTAGGGATCGCTCCAGAACTCTTACCGATTTCATCCTGGTTCTTGTCTGTACATAATGCTAAGAGATCCCCCCAAATGCTTTCGAAATCTGATGATCGTGGCCCTGGGACTGGAAGGCTGACAGTGCTGTGGTCTAGTCCTCTGCCTCCAGGAAAAGGACCCACGTTATATAGTCACTGTTACCCATATTTCAGGGAGTATGCCCCAGCCGTCTGATTTCTTTAGGGTTCCTAATTTCTTACGAGATGTTTGATTTCCTGTTCTTCAGATTCTGGAGGAAGTCGGCCTCCGATCTTGCCGCCAGGAGGAAGAGCCACGTCGGCCAAACCCTTTTCACCCCCAGGTGGCCCAGGGAGGTTCCCTGTGCCTTCTCCAGGCCACAGAAGTGGCCCCCCCGAGCCTCAGAGGAGCCGAATGCCTCCCCCGAGGCCCGACGTGGGCTCCAAGCCCGATAGCATCCCTCCTCCGGTACCGAACACGCCAAGACCCATTCAGTCCAGTCTGCACAACCGGGGATCCCCGCCCGTGCCCGGGGTCCCCAAGCAGCCCAGCCCGGGGCCGACCCCGCCCCCCGTCCCTGGAAACCGAGGCGCCGCTTTCGGGGGAGGCTCCTTCCGACAGGCACCCTCGGGCTCCTCCTCGCCCTTCTCCAACCGGCCCCCGCTGCCCCCCACGCCGACCAGGGCCGTAGACGACAAACCTCCCCCGCCGCCGCCTCCCGTGGGCAGCAGGCCCTCCCTCCACCGCGACGCGGGGCCGCCGCCGCCGCCGCAGAACAGCAAGCCCCCGGTGCCGTCCACGCCGCGGCCGGCCGCCTCCGCGCAGGCCCCGCCGCCGCCGCCGCCCAGCAGGCCGGGCCCGCCCCCGCTGCCTCCGGGCTCCGGGGGCGGCGACGAAATGCCGCGGCTGCCGCAGCGGAACCTGTCGCTCACTTCGGCCGCACCGCCCCTGCCCTCCCCGGGACGCTCGGGGCCTCTGCCGCCCCCGCCCAGTGAGAGACCCCCGCCCCCGGTGAGGGACCCGCCGGGCAGATCAGGTACGACCGGGCCCGGGGTGGGTCGCCCCCTACCACCCAGCCTGCGGGGACGCGGCCATAGTCTCCTAAGTGAACAGTGAGACGTGTGTGGGGTTTCATGGGGACCTCTCCGCTGTGCGTGTTCATGCTTTAGATAGAGAGGCGGCGACCGGGTAAGAATTGAAAGGTTACAAGCCGGTTAGCAAGAAGGGGCTAGAACTTTGATCTTTGAGCTCTGAAGTGCGCCTGCCACTCTGCTGCCCTGCCTCTCTTAAGTGAATTTCCGCTGTCCTAATTGGGGAGGTAAATTCCCATCTTCTGCGGGAGAGCTCCATTATTCCAAGAAGAGGGGCAGTTATTTGAGGGCTAATGAACTTCCTTCTCTCTTCATTTGGTAGACTTTGAGGCCCCTTCCCTGCTCGTTAAAGACAAATGGTAAAAAGTCTGTTTTGCTCTTTAACATCTCTGGTACATAAATCCCCTGGAGAATCAAATAAAAGTGCAGATCTTCCGTTTATAAAAATGCTCAGAGGCTAAACTCAACATGTGCATGCAATTTCACGGATCCAAGGACCTGCTGACACCCATCTGTGCTCCACGCACGGTTGGGAAACCTGGATCGGAGAAGAACTTGGAGAGTGGGAGATGAATGCATTGCCACGGAGTTTACACTCTCTCCCAGGCATTGTTAACGGAATACACTCACTTCACTCACTCTACAGTAGTTAATGGATTCTGTAGAACCATCTTTTTAAATTTACTCTCATCATGTCTGGAAATGGAGCACTTTTTTCCTTGGGAGAAGTTAACTAACCTTTGATCTGGTGACCCCAGCAACCTAATAAACACCATTCTTTGAACTTGATCACATGTTGCAACACCCAGGGAACTGTAAAAACCACAGATGCCTGGGTTGCTTCCAAGGATTTCTGGTGTCGTTGGTCTGGGGTGCAGACTGCACATCTCCCCCAGTGATTATAATGTGCTCCAGAGAACCACTGCTTAAACTGCTGTGCCATTGCCCTACCAAATGCATGAATCAACAGATTAAATATTTCTCGAAATATGATAGGTAGTAACAAAGAACATTTATTGTTTCTTTTGGTTACATAAGTCAAACCTGTTTAGTATAGGAATACCAAAAAATATAAAGAAAATTAAAATCATCTATAAACCTACCATCTCCACCATCTAGAAATAATCACTGATAACACTTTTAATATATCCTTTCCAACTTTTAAAAATGCATGTATAGACATTTTTATAAAATTGTTATCACTCTACATATATTATTTGGTAACATTCTTTTATTTAGCAATCTTTTTTTTTTTTTTTGAGACAGAGTCTCAAACTGTCACCCTGGATAGAGTGCTGTGGCATCACAGCTCACAGCAACCTCCAATTCCTGGGCTCAAGCGAGTCTCCTGCCTCTGCCTCCCAAGTACCTGGGACTACAGGCGCCCACCACAACGCCC